>PVKS010023732.1:0-32004 GCA_004027875.1 Aplodontia rufa | reverse complement strand
TTTTTTTTTTTAAAGAGAGAAAGAAAGAATCAATTCTTTTTTTTTTTTTTTAGAGAGAAACAACTTTATTTAGTTTTTTACATGGCTTTCGTTGCTCCAACACTCAGTTGTGTATGTGGTGCTGGGGTTTGAACCTGGGTCCTCGTACTTGCCAGCCAAGCGCCGAAACCGCTGAGCCACCGCTCCAGCCCCCAGAATCAATTCTTTGTTTAGTTTTTCATGGACTTCGTTGCTCTGACACTTCATTGTGTACATGGTGCTGGGGTTTGAACCTGTGAACTCGTGCATGCCAGGCAAGCACTGCAATCACTGAGCCACCTCTCCAGCCCGTAAGGCATCTTCTTATTCGTGCTCAGACCCACTGTAATAGTCTAGCTTCCAGCTTCTGTTTTTTCAGCATTTTAAAGACATGCTGGTGCAACACAGCCATTCCCTCCTGCTAGCTGTTCTCTCCCTGGTCCTCCCTCTAGTTTGGGGTTGTTTTTCTTAAGGTCTGACTAATTTTCATGACTCTCTGTAGTATTTCGGTGCTATTTGAAAATTCTGAAATGTCTTATGTTTGTAATTGGAGGGGTTGGGCCCATAGAGGGGTTGGGCTTATTCTGGTCTTCAGGGGCTGGGTGTGACTTCCCCAGCTAGTTGATTCTGTGATTTTTTTATTTTTTAAATATATTTTATTAAGGAATTGAGTTATTGTACAATCATAAATGCATTTAAAGTAACAAAACAATATACATATACACTTAAACCAGAATTACCCCTAGATCCCTCCCTTTTCCCCCCACCCATGTTGTTGCCCTAGATTCTGTGATTCTTAAGGACTGGACCACATATGTTGAATATTTTTGTTACTTTCCTCTTGGTTTGTCATGTCTGTTGCCCACCATTGCCAAAACAGCAACAATGATGACATCATCGACGACATCATCATCGTCATCGTCATCGTTGTTATTTTGGTACCAGGGGCACTTAACCACTGAGCCATACCCCCATCCCTTTCTCTTTTTATTTTGAGACAGTGCCTCACTAAGTTGCTGAGGCTGGCCTTGAACTTGTGATCCTCCTACCTCAGCCTCCCAAGTTGCTGGGATTACAGCTGTGCACAACCACATCTGGCAAGAAAAAATTATTGAGTTAAAAGAGGAGAGTACTGGATCCAGGGGCCCTAAAAGAAATAGTGGTTTCCAGAATTCAGTTTTCTTAAGAGAGTTAATTTTTATTATTTTCATCTGGTTCTTGTTTTTCCTCTGCTTAGTTGTGTGTATGTGGTGCTGGGGATAGAACCCAGGTCCTTGCACATGCCAGGCAAGTATACCACTGAGCCCAGTCCAGCCCCAGAATTTATTTTGACAGCTTCACATAGAATGGGGATGAATATCAGATCCAAGGGAGAAAAACAAGGGACTGTGCCCCTTCTTGGGTTCTTTGCATTTTTGTGCTCTTCAGCCCAGTCCAAGGCAACAAATAACTGTCAAGCAATTCTCACCCCCTTTTGGTACCAGGGGCCCTTAACCACTGAGCCACAAGTCCAGCCTTATTTAAAAATTGTTATTTAGAGACAGGCCCTTTCCAAGTTGCTTAGGGCCTTGCTAAATTGCTGAGGCGACTGAGTTTCGGTTTCAAGAGCCTCCCAGGCCTCTGGGATTATAGGTGTGCCACCATGCCTGACACAGTTCTTACTCCTTTAAAGCCTTCTCCTCGTCTCTGGTGAAAATTTAGCAGTGCCTGTTAAGACAAAGCCTTGTCACTGGCATGGAAAGGGTTTTCCTGAGATAGGCCACAGATAATCATGATTGCAGGTTCTAGAGAGTTCTAGGAGGGCATGATTTATCTACCAGTATACACACAGACAGTGCCTGTGCAGGCCCTGGGACAAAAGAGACATGAGCTTCATGAAGAGCATGGAGTTGGGCATGGTGGCACACGCCTGTAAACCCATGCCGTGGGGGGCTGAGGTAGGAGGATCATGAGTTGGAGACCCGTGTCAGCAACTTAACCAAAACAAAAGGACTGGAGGTATTCCTCAGTTGTAGCACCCACAAGTTCAATCCCTAGTACCCTATGTAGCAACAAAAACAAAAAAACAAACGCTGCATGAAGGGATGAGAAGAAGATGGTGCCTGTGCGCTTTGTGGGGAGAGGACACGGGGTAAAATGGGGAGATGAAAGACTTCTCAAAGTAGTGGCGTTTAAAGGGAGCCTGGCGGGGAGAGAGAGTTTAAAGGGAGCCTGGCAAGGGAGAGAGAGTTGCGAGTGTGGTAGGAAGGCCTGTGTTAAAGGGAGCCGTTCTCTCTGATTTCACGTGCCTGCTAGGTTCACTCCTTAACCTTTTCTTCTTTGTTCAATTTTCACTTTCTGAAGAACGATTTTTTATTGTTCTGTATAAAGGATTATGAAAATGTTTTATCTTTTGCCATCTGTTGAATTCGTTGGCGCTTACTATCACCTGATCCGCTGTTTTGTTTTCCCCTAATTAGAATATAAATTCCAAGAAGGTAGGGATACCGTTTGTTTCTTTGCTTTTCCCCAACGCTCAGTATAGTTCCTGACTTACTGAAGGTACTAAACAAGTTTTTGCCAGCTGATCCAGGGCATGTTATGGGAGCTATCGGCTATCTCACTTGTGTTTCTTGGAGTTTATGGTAATGCCCCCAGAGTGCTTTGAAAAGAAATGTTTGATTGTAGGATTGCACTGTGGGAATCTCTGTCCCTCTGAGGCATGAAAGAATAATAGTACAGAAAGACAGGTTGGGAAGCAGCAGTCATCAGGTCTTTGGAATAAAAAGGAGTTAAGAGATGTGTGTTTGGGCGGGTACCTATAGGTGTTAGAAATACTAGGGAAGTGAATTCCTCTCATGTGATCCCTCATTTATTTGAAGTAAATTAAATTTCTGCTGGGTAAATAGCACATACCTGGAATCCATGTGACTCAGGAGGCTGAGGCAGGAGGATCCCAAGTTCAAAGCCAGCCGTAGCAACTTAATGAGACCCTAGCAACCTAATTAGACCTTGTCTCAAAATTTAAAAATTAAGGGCTGGAGCAGTGGCTCGGTGGTTACGGCGTTCACCCAGCATGAGCAAGTACGTGATTTCAAACCCTAGCACCACGTATACAGTGAAATTTCAGAGCAACGGAAGCCACATGAAAAACTAAATAAAAATTGTTTCTCTCTCTCTTTCTCATTCTCACTGTCTCTCTTTCTTTAAAAAAATAAATTAAAAATTAAAAGGGCTGGGGACATGGCTTAGTGGTTACATGCCCATGGGTTCAATCCTCAGTACCAAAAAAAAAGAAGAAATAAATTACTTTCCTTAAAATGTGCAAATGTTTATGTCAAAACTCCATTCTGCTGATCTAATCTAGTCTGTTCTTTTCGTGACAGGAGGCTGAACAGTACACAGGGGGAGATTCGTGTTGGTCCAAGCCATCAGGTAAAATATGTTTTAGTAGCTTCTTTAGTAGGTTTTTATTCCCTATATGTTTGCTAGCACTTTATTTTGTGAGCAGCATCTCAGGACTGTTACTTGGAATTTTATGTAAATACAGAGATTTTCTTTTCAGATCATCACATACTTTTAAAAAATGGTGATAAAATGTACATAATAGAAAATTTGCCATCTTAGACCATTTTTAAGCATGCATATGCTGATGTCATGTCCAGAACTCTCCATCTCACAAAACTGAAACTCTATACCCGTTAGGCAGTAAGTTCCTGTTCGTCTCTCACCTGCACCCCTCCCTGGCATCCTCTGCTCGACTTCTGTTTGCATGTTCCACCACTCTGCCTGGAGAAGTGGAGATGCACAGCACAGTGCTTGAGCAACTTACTTCATTGAGCATCGTGTTTTTGAAGTTCATCCATGTTGCAGCATGTATAAGAATTTTCTTCCTTTTTAAAGCTGAATAATGCATTGTAAGCATATATCACAGTTTATTCATTCCTCCACTGATGAACATTTGGTTATAGCATACGTTTACATAAAATGATTTTATACACAGGAGGCCCTGGCTTTGATTCCCAGGACTACAAAAACATCCCCTCAACCTTCAGGATTGAACGTGGGTCCTTGAGCATGCTAGGCAAGCACTCTGCCGCTGAGCCACATCCCTAGCTTTTTTCGACACTTTTCCCTGCAGAAGAGTCAGGGTGGACAGTACTTTTCAGTTGGCAGGTTGTTGAGTTGTACGCTGTGCCGCTCACGTCTCCTGCAGTTTCCTCCACCTTCAACCCCAGTGTCAAGTAGGAGGCTCCGACTGGTAGGATTCTGGCTCGTGAATCAGCATGCCCTGGTCAGGACAGACCTGGGCTCTGCTGGGCTTCTCTGCAGTTGGCACGGTGCTTGCTGGCTCCTTGCTGATTCTAAAGTACTCTGTTTCCTTCACATTTTACCTCTGCTTTGGACTTCATTGCGCACTTCATTGCATGAAAGTGTAATTTCATGGCTGCGTTTGACCTTTTTCTAGCATGTGAAATAACAGTGGACCTTAGAATAAGTGAAGTGAACACAGCAGTGTGGAGAGGAAGAAAGGGTGTTCATTCTTCTCCCTTGGAAGCAAGGATAATTTCCTCAGAATGCCCCAGTGGCCCAGCTCTCACTGCTGTGGATTGAGTCATGTGCCTGCTGCTCAACAAGGAGGAGAGGAGAGGGCGTGGTTATGAATTGAGTTGGCGTGGACACTGGGGAGCCAGCAGCTCTACCAGGCATATTTAGGGATGGGAGATACAGGCAGCCTTGGTCCTTTTATGGGGTAGAGGTTTCAGGTGTCTCTCCATTTTTGTTTCAATTTTGAGGATTTTTTTAATATGCCATTCACATTTTTTAAGAATCTATTTCAACTGTGTAATGAGGAATTTTAAAATGAAGGTATGTTAAAACTCAAACACAGAAACTGTCAAGGGCATGTAAGTTCTAGGAGACACTTCCTCATCCTCAAACCAGGGTGATAACTGAGAAGGCAGAAAGAAGCTGCAAGAGGATACCCGCAGTGTCTTCCTTGTTCAGAGGCTGGGGACTCTGTACTTGGGTGGTATCACTCAGTTACATCGCTCTTCTTCTGTTCTCTCATGTGCTACATGGCCCCTCCCATTTTCTCTCCCGCTGTGTATTTCCCCTTTTTTTTTTTTTTTTCCCCAGGGCTGAGAACCAAACTCGGGGGCCTTGCGCATGCTAGGCTAGCGCTCTGCCACTGAGCTAAATCCAACCCCCCCACTGTGTATTTCCAATATCAAGACATCTTTGTACCAGAATTATTTTACAGATTTCTTGCTGTAATGGAAAAAGTGATTCCTAAGTAAAAGATGATTACATTCTTTGAAAAGAAGCAGATTGGGGCTGGAGTGGTGACTTAGTGATTACAGTGCTTGTCTGCCATGCGTGAGGACCCTGGTTCAAACCCCAGCACTACATATGCAATGAAGGCCACATGAAAAACTACATAAAACAAATTCTCTCTCTCTTTTTAAGAGAGAATTATAGTGGGAGAGATAGAGACAAAATCAATTTTTATTGAGTTTTTCACATGGCTTTCGATGCTCCGACACTTGGTTGTGTACGTGGGTGCTGGGGTTTGAACTCGTGTACTTGCGCATGCCAGGCAAGCGCTGTAACCTCAGAGCCACCGCTCCAGGCCCTTCCTCCCTCTCTCTCTCTCTTAAAAACAAAATTAAAAATAATGGAAAAGAAGCAGATTTACTATGCTTGAGTTTTTGTATCCTTCATTTAAATTCAGATGTTTTATATCAGATCTTAATACATACTGTATGCTTTATTTTCAGTCAGAACCAACAATAACAGGGCACTTATGAATTGGTGGCATTTACCTTCTTAAAATTTTTGACTTTTTATTAGCCGTATGTTGTGGTGCACACCTGTAATCACAGCAGCTTGGGAGGCCAAGGCAAGAGAATCAGCTGTGGCAACTTAGCAAGACCCTGTCTCAAAATAAAAATAGAGGCTGGAGATGTGACTCAGTGGTCTGTGGCCCTGGGTTCAATTCCTGGCTCTCCCTTCCCCCGCAAAAGATCAGCTCTTTATTATATATTAACAGATACAAAAGCAGAGGAAAAATAATCCAGTAAAGCCCTTCTTGTGATTACTCAGGGTTCACTAATAGCAAGTCGGAGTCAGACTTGTTTCATTTATTCTCTCTCATGCGTCTTCCCACCATTATTTTGAAATGAATCACAGAACGTTTTAATTGCAGATGTTCCAAAGAGAAGGGCTCTTTTAAAAGACAAATCACAGTACATCACACCAAATAAAAGTGAGCAGTTTTTTAAAATCCAGGTGTCTAATGTGTCCGAATTTCCCTAATTCTCTGCCTCTTTCTTTTTTTATAGTTCATATTGGAATCTGTGTAATAGCCATTTGTTGCAGTTAGTTAATTTGTCTCTTGAATCTCTTTTAAGCCATAGGATTCTCCCTCCTGTCCCCTTTCTCAAGGTGTGTGTTGGAGAAGCTGAGTTTTTTGTTTGTTTGTTTGTTTTGTATAATGTCTCACAGTCTAGATTTGGCTCATTTCATCTTTTTGTACCATTAAACTTTTTTTCCTTTGTCTTCTGCATTTATTGATAATTAGCAGTTAAATCCAGAGATTCAATCACATTCTAGTTTGGTACCCTGCCTTCTGCAAGAACACGGCATGAGTTGTGTGAAGTATTTCTACCAGGAGGGACGTTTTATTAGGGATTTAAAATGGTGACAATCTGACTGTGTCATCTCTTCATTTATTTGCTGACTCAATGAAACCTCCTCCTTAACTGCTTGATTCTCTGAGTTACATGGGACAGGCAAGTTATTTACCTTGCTCGATTCTTTCCCTCTAGTTCCTAGTTTTTGAAATAGAGTTGATTTCATAGCATCTTCCATTGGTCACCAGTAGATTTAAAATTACTTGTTATCTTTAATCAGTTCTTTTTTTTAAGATAGCAAGAAAAGAGAGAGAATTAATTTTATTTATTTTTTCATCTGGTTTTAGTTTTCCCTCTACTTAGTTGTGTGTATGTGGTGCTGGGGTTCAAACTCAGGTCCTCACACAGGTGCTGTGTCCTCTGGTGATTTTGTTTTTGTTTTATCTGATATGACATGGTTTTAATGCCTTGCTTTGAACATTTCATTTTCTGGATCTGGAATTACACTTTTGTCAATGGAGCCCTCATTTGTTATAGTGGAAAATAGCATTTAGAGAATGACCCGGCTCATTTTTAGGTTGGTTACTGTTTCTAGATCTGATTTAAATAGACAGAGATAGAAAATCTGATTTTTGCTTTCCTTTTCTTTTTAGAAATAACATACGTTGTATATTCATACTGATATTTTTAATTCAGAATTAGAATTTTATATATCATATATTGTGTTGTTCTTTTATCCATGTCTATATCATTCTCCAATGCCTTAAAAATCCCATTTTTAATGACATCAACATCATTATTTTCGGGGCTGGAGCTGTGGCTCAGAGGTTACAGTGCTTGCCTGGCATGCACAAGGATGTGGGTTCCAACCCCAGCACCATGTACACAACAAAGTGTCAGAGCAATGAAGGCCATGTGAAAAACTAAATAAAATTGGTTCTGTCTGTCTCTCACTGTCCTTCTGTCTTTAAAAAAAAATCATTATTTGCTTTTATCCCATTATGTATAACATATATATAGCATAAGTAGCTCAGAATAGCAATGCTTACGATGCTACAACAGTATGAAACACTTTTGTTTGTTCTGGTACTGGAGAGAACTAGAAAGAGGATTGTTTGTTTATTGTGTGTTTGGAACTGGTGATTGAACCCAGGGCCATGCACTTGCAAAGCACATGTCTTCACTGAGCTACATCACTAGCACTATATGGGCAGATTAATGTTTTGTTGTTACTTTTGAAGTATTTTCTAGAGTTGAAACCAATTTCAGTACATAATTAAGAGAATTTTTTTAAACTTGATTTAGCGTTTTTATGATATTGTTATTCTTTTCAGTTCCCCTTCTTCCTTCCTTCCTTTTTCTTTTTCTTTCTTTTTTTTTTTTTTCTTTTTTCCCAGTACCAGGGTTTGAACTGAAGACCTTGAACATGCCAGGCAAGTGTTGTACCACTGAGTTACATCCCCAGCCCTTCTTAGTTTTCATTTTGACACAGGGTCTTGCTACATTGCCCAGGCTGACCTTGAACTTGCCAACTTCCTGTCACAGCCTCCCAAATTGCTGGGATTACAGGTGTGGCCACATTGTTGGGCCGAGGTTGTTATTTGTTAAACATCTTATTTTTGTGTGTTTGTCTCACTTACTTAGATAAGTGGTAGCATAACATGCACACTTCCCTTGTGTTTTGTTTTGCCTCCTTTTTCTTCTCAGCGCTGTGTCCTGGTGTCTCCTAACAGTAGCATCTAGAGTTTCTTCTCATTCCCTTCCGTCATCTGTAGAACTCGAAAGTGTGGATGGAACAGCTCGTTCTTCCTGTCCCTGTTGAAGGCTGTCCGTGCTGTTTCAGGTCGTTCACTATGCTAATGAGTGCTATAATGAGTAGCCTCTGCATCTTGAATTTAGTGTATTTGCCACTGTCTTTGGACATATTCGTGGAAGTGCAGTGGCTGGCCTGGAGGGCACGCATATATGTAATTTTGATTCCCCTCTGTAATCACTCAGATGAGCAATGATTCTGTGTTATTAATTTGCATGTTTCTTGTCAGCAAGGTTGCCCATTCCATGTGATTAAAACCATTTCTGTGTAATATCTAATTATATTTATAGTCCATTTCTCTTGGGAGATTGATCTTGCTCCCCTATAATAATAACTTTAATTTTAACAAATAGCCATGGCATATCTACTATGCCAGGTTCCGTACTTGGTATGGGGGAAGCAGAGGTCAGTACTCATGTCAAAGACTGGTTTTTTTGGTATTGGGAATTGAACCTAGGGGTACTTTACTACTGAGCCACATCTCTAGTCCTTTTTTTTTTTTAATTTTGCTTAGGGCCTCAGCCTCCCAAGATGCTGGGATGGCAGGTGTGCACCACAATGCCTCTCCTAAGACCTCTTTTACTAGAATTTGTTGTGTTTTAGTATTATCTTAATATTTCCATTATATATTAAATGGAAATAATTGTGGCACACAATGTTATAAAAGTCCTTGTTGAGAGAAAGAGCTTCATACACATCTATAGGCATTGAAGATGGCATCTAAAGATGAGACTCAGGTTGCTGACCTGAGAGCCATGTGACCCGCTGCTGTCGTGTTTTTGCCACACAATTGTTTTAAAACTTAAACATCCAGCATTTGAAGCTGCAGGTTTTCACGTGAAAGTGAAGACTTCTGGAGTCCGGTAACAATTGCAGGGTGTACAATTACTGGCTCCTATCCTCCCTTGGCAGAGTTACCTGCCGAGAGCAGTTGCCTACCTGGCATCCAACCCACCTTGCTGCCTTTTGCATCTCAGTACGTAGCAGTGGTGTGTCTGCTCTGGGAACCACTGCTGTACCTGGCTGCATGACTGGTGCAAGTAGGGATGTGGTATTTTGTTTAATGTGGCTACTACACTGTTTGAAATTGAGTATGTTGCTCTCGGCTTTGTTGGACAATGCTGGCTTATACTCTTGCCTGTTTCATTCACTCACACTTTTGCCTGGAATCTGTGTACATCAGAGGTTCTTAACTCTGGCTCTTAATTTAAAACATCAGACTCACATGCCCATGTTCATCATTTACTCACACAAAAACATGTGTCTTGGGGCTGGAGCGGTGGTTCAGTGGTTACAGCACTTGCCTGGCATGCACGAGGATGCAGGTTCGAACCCCAGCACCATGTGCACAAGAAAGTGTCAGAGCAATGAAAGCCACGTGAAAAACTAAATAAAATTGATTCTCTCTTTCTCTCTCTCTCTCACTGTCTCTCTTAAAAAAAAAAACAACAACAACAACATGTGTCTTAAAAACACTGGATTTCGGGCTGGAGTGGTGGCTCAGTGGTTTCTGTGCTTGCATGGCAACCACGAGGACCCGGGTTCAAACCCCAGCACCACGTACACAACTAAGTGTTGGACCAACTAAGGCCATGTGAAAAACTAAAGTTGTTTCTCTCTTTCTCTGTCTCTCTCACTGTCCCTCTCTCTTAAAAAAAAAAAAACAAAACCCAACACTGGATTTCTCAAGGGTCTCGGTGGTTCTGTACAGTCAGAAAACCTGCTTGCTCATGCTCTGCCCCAGGAAAGTGAGGATGAGGAAGTGACTGAGGTATCTTATCTGACAGCTCAGAACCGTGGTTGTTGAACTCTGTTGTTAGACATTCCTTGTTTTTGAGGTTCACCTTATGTACAGTGAAGTGTTGTTAAACAAATATTGTTGAACTCATGCTGATGATTCATATCATGATGCAGAACATCTCTGTTAGCCTAGAAAGTTCTTTCCTGCAATTTCTCTCTGCCCATACATGGTCCCCACTCTTTTCTATCACCTTAGGTCCATTTTGCTATATTAATAATTTTAGTTTTTTTGTTTTTTTTTTTTTTTTAAGAGAGAGGGACAGTGTGAGGGAGAAAGAGAGAAGCAATTTTTATTTAGTTTTTCACGTGGCTTTCGTTGCTCCGAGACATCCTTGTGTACGAGGTGCTGGGGTTTGAACTCGTGTACTTGTACATACCGGGCAAGCACTGTAACCACCGAGCCACCGCTTCAGCTCCTATATTAGTAATTTTAAAGTTAACTATAGTCTTCATCATTTTCTGATGTTAACCAGATATTATTGACCAATATGCAAATGACTCTTAGGAGTCAAACCAGTCTAATAGGGTGATTCACTTAATTTTTTTTTTTTTAGCAAATATCCTTAGATGAGGTTTTTGCTATTTGCATGTCTTCATGAACTTGTTATATTGGCAATGCACGTTTGATTACCTTTTTATCACAAAGCTGTTACCTTCTACAACATTGTTTTGTTTCGTTTTTTCCTTTTTTACACGTGTCCGTTTTTGTTTCTCTTTTTGGGTTATGCTGGGACAGGTTTGCTTTGACACTGTTTGCTGCTTCCTAAATAGAGATTAAACAGTCTTTCATAATGTGTGGTGAAATGGTCCTGATGTGGTATAGGCCACTTTAAAGGATTCTCAGATATGCTGTTAGATTTCTGTCGCCTGAAGAAAGAAGCCCAGTAACCATTGCATCTGTCCCAAAGAGTGCCTGTTGAGACAGCTCTTTTTAGTACATGCCTCAGTGTGACCTCTTCATCCCTGTCTTGCAGGCCAAACTTCCAGATTTGCAGCCATTTCCTTCTGCAGATGGTGATCCTGTGACCCAACATGAGGAACTGGTCTGGATGCCTGGTGTTAATGACTGTGACCTGCTTATGTACTTGAGGGCAGCAAGGTAATAGGAGTCTGCCCCTCCTGTTTTCCGAGTTAGGTCATCTGAATTGATTAGAAGGCAAAATCTCTCCTTTCCCTGAAGTTTTATTTATATATTGGGCATTCTCTGACTGCAAGTTTTAAGTCCTGTATAATCAGGGCCCTGATCTTACTAGGAAAACTAGTTTACCATAGTAGCGTCACTTTTTTCTTCTTGGTATTTGGTTTTGTCCCACATCAGCTTTTGGTGCTCTTGAGAAGGAAAACATCTTAAGCCCTCACGTAATTATTAACACCGTCTGTTCTAATTGAGCAATTGAGTCGTTCACCCCATCTGACAGTTCCATTTCAGATGTCATGTTCTCTCTACTTTTTTGCTGTACATTAGTGCCAGACCCAGACCTGAGATTTTTTTTTTTGGCTCACCTACCTGAGAACATGTCCCTGCGATCCTGTGGAACTTGCTAACATGCAAAGATGCAGAGGGCAGTTTAAGTCCACTCTTAGTGTGTTTTGGACAGAGAGCCTTCCTTTGTCTGCACTGGTTTCTGGGCTCACTGCAGTGTCCCCACTGAGCACAGAAGACATGGCAGACAAGGCTGCAGGCCCCTCAGCTCTGCTTTAGATGTTTCTAGTCAGCAGCGCCGAGCATGGCGTTACATGGCAGAGATGAGAATGTGGAGATGGAGTCAGTGGCTGCTAGGTTTTTTTTTTTTTTTAAATTTCTGAGTTTTCGCTTTTAATTGACCTAAAGGTAGTTGATACATAGATGAGAGGAATTAAGCTTCAAAGGAAATAATTTCCTAAGTTTTCTGACAAAAAAAAAAATTTTTTTTTTAAAGAGAGAGGGACAGTGAGAGAGACAGAGAAAGAGAGAAACAACTTTATTTAGTTTTTCACATGGCCTTAGTTGCTCCAACACTCAGTTGTGTACGCGGTGCTGGGGTTTGAACCCAGGTCCTTGTGCTTGCCAGGCAAACGCCGAAACCGCTGAGCCACTCACTGCTCCAGCCCCTGACAAAAAAAATTTTAATTAACATGTATTAATTGTACATATGGGGGACTCTTTCAAAAGTTTGTAATCCAGCTGGGCATGGTGGCACACACCTGTAATCTCAGTGACTCAGGAAGCTGAGGCAGGATAATTGCAAGTTCAAAGTCAGCCTCAGCAACTTAGGAAGACCCTAAGTAACTTAGGGAGACCTTGTCTTGGGGAAAAAGAAAAGACAGGGATATGGCTCAGTGGTTAAGTGCCCCTGGCTTCAATCCCTAGTACCAGAAAAAAGTTTTTACTCAAATCATGTTATTTGCATGTGTAAACGTACAAAGGAAATTTCACCTTTCTGTACATGTAGAAAGTACCAGTCAAAAATAAACATATAAAGGAACAAGGAAATATCAGTAGATTAGTGGAAAGAGAACAGGGGAAGAGAGGAGGGGAGAGAAAGTAGCAGGGGAATTGGTGATTGAAATCAAATTCCTTGCATATATGATTTTGTCAGAATGAATCCAACTATACTGCTGTAATTTAAAAAAAGCTTGCACTGTAGTGAGACAAGTAGGTTTAGCTCATGCATGTGATCAAATGGGAGATCTTAATACTGATGGAGCTGGGGAAGAAACAACAAATGGACCAATTGAAAGCAGCGTTTCTGTTGCTCTTCCTGCTGGGGGGAGTGCAGGGTGGCTACAGGCAGGACTGAGATGGGATTTTGAATGTGCTGATCATGAACTCTGAAGGTGGAGGGTTAGATCTCTGCACTGGTGTTGCCATGTACTGATGAAATGAACAGTTTCCTTTTTTCCCAAGGAGCATGGCTGCATTTGCAGGGATGTGTGATGGAGGTTCCACAGAGGATGGCTGTGTTGCAGCATCTCGCGATGATACCACTCTGAATGCACTGAACACGGTAAGTCACCCTGACCAGAAAAACAGTTCTTTTTCCCTTGTGCTAGCTTCAGGGAGCGTGTGATGACCATGTGGGGTGAAACAGCCAGTCCTCTCAGGAGTGAGTTGAGTTCTGCTGCTGGAAAAGGAAGGGGACTTGTGGTCTTGGCCCTGGGTTTGTGACCTTGGGCCAGGGATCTGGTCCCACCAGGATCATTTCCTAGTGTGCCTGTACTGCAGGCACGTGGTGGGCCTCAGATGAGATCCTGGTAATCATGGTTGATACTCACTAAGATCTCATGACACTGGGCCCTGTGTACAGAGGATCTTATTTAATCCTCATGCACCTGCTTGTGGTAGGTTCTGCTGTTAGCACATATTTAGACAAGAAAATAAATCGAATCACAATCCAGGGTCATGCACTTGATGGGAATGCAGAAGCCACACGTTTAACCTCCTCCACTGCGTCTGAAACCATTTGCTTGAAAGTGTGAGGCAGGGTGTAGAAGAAGCTGGACTTTGTGGGTAAGCTTTGTTTTTTATTTTTTGTTTTTGTTCTTTTTTAAACAGAGTTTACTTTGGGACCATTTAGATATTTCGCATGATTATAAACAAAGTTAAGTTGTAAAATTAACAGTTCCTTTAGGAATTGTGGCACAGGTCTATAATCCCAGGTCCTTGAGAGGTTGAGGTAGGAAGATTGCAAGCTCAAGGCCAGCTTGGCAATTTAGATAAAAATCTAAAAGAGCTGCAGATTTAGCTCAGAGGTATAACACCCTGGGTTCAATCTTTAGTTTCTTCCCCTCTAAATCCTCCTGACACAGACTAAGAAATCTAAAGTAAAATGAAATCAGTGAGCCTAACCTCACCGAGTTCACCGAGTTTGTTGTAGGATATACCACCATAGTTACTCATTTGCTGTGATACTTACACAGCAGCTCAGAATAACAGCACTCATACCACTGTAAACAGTATGATTACTGAAAAAAAACTGATTATTATTTTTGGATACTTCATTTTGACTTGAGAATATATCCTAAGGGCTCTCCTATAAGCAATATAGGGAGATTAATGTATCTTGAAATTACCTAAGTAATCCCTGTCTGTATGGTTACTAATATGAAAACATCAGTAAGTCCAAAGAAGTAGCAATGAATATTTATGGACTCAAGTTTTGACGTGACGATAGTCTGCATGGTTATGTGTGTGTTTACATGGGACATTAAGAATGACGTTGAGCAGTTCTTCCCGTGGTTAACTATATGTAATTTAAACACCTTTTTTTTTTTTTTTAAAGAGAGAGGGACAGTGAGAGAGACAGAGAAAGAGAGAAACAACTTTATTTAGTTTTTCACGTGGCCTTAGTTGCTCTAACACTTAGTTGTGTACGTGGTGCTGGGGTTTGAACCCGGGTCCTCATGCTTGCCAGGCAAGCGCCAAAACCACTGAGCCACCGCTCCAGCCCTAAACACCCCATTTTTGTTCTTAAGAGGTCACTATAATTGGAAGGGAATTTCAAGGTCCTATGCCCAGTCTCTAAATAAATATGAATCCAAGGCCTAGAAGGGTCAGATGATTTGTTTTTTTGTTTTTTATTTTTATTTTTTAAAGAGGGAGGGACAGTGAGATAGAGAAAGAATCAATTTTATTTAATTTTCCATGTGGCTTTCGTTGCTCCAACATTTCACTGTGTATGTGGTGCTGGGGTTTGAACCTGTGTCTTCAGGCATGCCAGGCAAGTGCCATAACTGCTGAGCCACCACTTCAGCCCTGTCAGATGACTTTGAATGCCAATAGTCAAAAACATCATAGCGGGGGTTGGGGATTTAGCTCAGTGACCACGCTTGCCTACCATGCGCAAGGCCCCAAGTTCAGTCCTCAGGCCTGGAAGAAAAAAAAAGATCACAGCATAGGAAAGAAAATAATCCTCATTCCCAGTTTAGAGATCCTTTTACTGCACAATTTATACCACACAGCTTGCTGTTCAGGAAGTACACAGAAGTAAGCCTGCTATCGTTAATTTTTATGCCTGGTCTAATTAGGCTTTCGGGTATTACATAAAGCATAATTGGGTCTTTTTTTTTTTTTTTTTTTTTTTTTTTCCGAGAAGGACAGTGAGAGAGAGAATAAGAATCAATTTTATTTAGTTTTTTCATGTGGCTTTTGTTGCTCTAGCACTCCATTGTGTTCGTGGTGCTGGGGTTCAAACCTGTGTCCTCACACATACCAGGCTGTAACTGCTGAGCTACCACTCCAGCCCCATAATAAGCATATTTATTTAACCAGGGATTGAACCCAGGGGCTCTTTTTTTTTTTTAAAGGGGTAACAATAGATTTTACTCAAGAACTATTACAATAGGAGAAAAAAAGAGACATCAGCATAAAACTGGGCCCAATTCTGAATACAATGAGGAGAAGTGAGATTTATAACCAAGGAACAGGATGAAGGTCAGTGGAAGGAAAAATTACTAAGACAAAACATTAGTATCTGGGAGGGAAGAGATTCTGACTAAAGCAAATTGACAGGATTCTTTCTGAAGGCACCCCTGTCAGGGCAGTTATACACCAGCTGGGATGATGGGAGATGAGGAATTTGATCAGATACCGAGTGTGGGGACTCATAATAACTCATGTGGCAGAATTCTTCTGTTGTTGTTGTTGTTGCTCAGCATAGTCTTACAGATTGGAGGGGATTGTTTTTACATGTTCTTGCATACATGGATATTGCCAAAGTTAAGGGCAGTCCTAGTCTAGGATCTCCCTGCTTCGTCCATTCCCTGCTCTCACATCTCCTCTGTAATACCCCCATGCTATAGATAGAAATAAGTATATAAATGTATATTAAGTTTTGAAATTTCTGATTTTCTCTGCCTCCCTGTGTACGGTTGGGCTTCTCATGGGAGTCAAGTGTTCCCAGTTGTATTGATAACTCCCCTTACCATTCTCTTCCCTTCCTGCCTCCCTCCTTTCTCCCTCCACCTTCATAGTTATGGTTCCCCCAGCTTATGTGAAATTTCAACTCTGGTAAGTTTATTACTTAAACTTCGGTAACTTTCATCCTGTCTTAGATTTTACTCTAGCTTCCACATATGAGAGAAAACATTTGGCCCTTAAGTCTCTTTGTTTGGGATATTTCACTCAGCGTAATTTTTTCCATCTCCTTCCATGATGTCATTCTCTCTAATAGCACAGTAGAACTCTATTTTGTGTGTGTGTGTGTGTGTGTGTGTGTGTGTGTGTGTGTGTGTGTTTGTTTTCTCGAATCCACTCATCCAGCGAGGGGCATCTGGGTTGGTTCCATAGTTCAGCTATAGTAAACTGAGCTGCTGTAAACATCGATGTTTCTGCTTCTCTGTAGTAAGCTGATTCTAGCTCTTTTGGGGAAAATACCCAGGAGTGGGATAGCGGGTCCTAAGGTAGTTCCAACCCTAGATTTTTTTAGGAGTGTCCACATTGCTTTCCAGAGTGGCTGTACAAGTTTGCAGTCCCACCAACAGTGTATTAGTGTTCCTTTCTCCCCACAACTCCTCTGGCATCTATTATTGTTCGTATTCTTCATTTTTGCCACTCTAACAGGAGTAAAGTGGAATCTCAGTGAAGTTTTGTTTTGCATTTCTCTGGTTGCTAGGCAGGCTGGCTGGCTTATTTATTTATTTGTTTATGGTATCAGGGCTCTTAACCACTGAGCCACATCCCAAGCCCCCTTTTTATTTTTTATTTTGAAACAAATCTCACTAAGTTGCTCAGGCCCTGGCTAAATTGCTGAGGCTGGCTTTGAACTTGGGATCCTCCTGCCTCAGCCTCCTGAGCCACTGGGATTACAGGCATATGTAATCTTTTTTTTTTTTTTAAGAAGTTTTTTTGTTGTTGTTGTTAAGGGGTTGAGTTAATGTACAATCATAAATGCATATAAAGTAACAATATGATATGCATTTGTTCAGAATTACCCCATCACCCACACCCCAGTCTCTTCTATATTTCATCCCTACAAGTGATGTATATGCTTAGATTGTTAATTTTACAGAATTAAATGACATAATAGGCTCTCTCTCTCTTTCTTTTTTTTTTTAAAGAGGGACAGTGAGAGAAAGAATCAACTTTATTTAGTTTTTCATGTAACTTTTGTTGGTCAGGCATTTTGTTGTTTACGTGGTGCTGGCGTTTAAACCTGCGTACTTGCGCATGCCAGGCAAGCTCTATAATCGCTGAGCCACCGCTCCAGTCCCCATAATAGGCTCTTTTTTGTTTGGTTGGTTTTTGTTTTTTGTTTTTTTTTTTTTTAATTTTGTTTTTAAACAGAGAGGGACAGTGAGAGAGAGAAAGAGAGAATCAATTATTTAGTTTTTCATGTGGCTTTTGTTGCTCCAAGACTTTGTGTACTTGTATATGTGGTGCAGGGGTTTGAACTCACATACTCACGCATGCCTGGCAAGCACCGTGATTGCTGAGCTACTGCTCTATATGTATTGGAGGTTAAGTGACCTTTCTGAGATTGGGCTATGTTCTAAATAGCTTAGCTTTTCTTTTTTTTTCCACACTTCCATAAAATACATGTGTATACTTTAAAATAGACTTCTTGCCAGGTGGGGTGGTCCATGCCTGCAATCTCAATGATTTGGGAGGCTGAGGCAGAAGGATCACAAGTTCAGAGCCAACCTCAGCAGCCCCATGGTATGTATGTATGTGTGTATAAGCAAACAGACTTGTATACTTTCTCACTGACTTGACAGGTTTTTTTTGTTGTTGTTGTTAGAATTTTTTTCCTGAACTTATAATAACTGTGAGGTTATTGTACAGATGAGGAAATTGAGATTCAGAGATTGGTGATACTGTGTTAGGTTAGGTGCAGGTATTTATGAATTCACAAGGTCATAAACCCTTAAATGTGTGTGTATATTCAAAGACATTCTTGGATATGAATTTTCTTCTTGAGATTTTTGTATGAAAACTGTATGAGCTGGGTGTGGTGGCATCTTCCTATACTCCCAGCTACCCGGGAGGCTAAGGTCAGAGGTTTGCAAGTTCAAGATCAGCCTTGGCACCTTAGAGAATAAAGGGGGATGGGACTGAGGGGGTATGTAGCTCAGTCATGGAGCATCTGCCTAGCATTTGTGAGGACCTGGGTTTGAAACCCAGTACTGCTACAAAAAAAAAGATGTGTGACAGATTTCTGCTTTCATGACTGTGCTGGTCAGGTGGATTTTGAGTAATGAAGATTTTGCTGTATTTACTTCAATGTCTATTTTTGGCACTTCATTCCTGTCCTTATTCCAAAACTTCTAAGGATTCTGTGGAAGGTAATTTTATACAGAAGTAATTTTGACTATTTTTGCTCGTGGTCTTTGTGACAAGTACTGTCTGAAGGTTGCGTCTGCGTTGTTACACAGCTTTCGGATTCATGAGTTTTTATTCCCTTGAAGCTGCCTTCCTGTCACCTGAAACGTGGCCCGTCTTCAGGACATCTCCCGTGTCCTGTGTTGTGTGGCAGTGACACGTGGTGCCCCTTGCATGTGCGCTTGTTGTGTCGTTGGTTGAAGAGCGCAGTGTTGTTAGACCCCTTGCATGTGCGCTTGTTGTGTCGTTGGTTGAAGAGCGCAGTGTTGTTAGACTTTTTGTGCTTCCTTAACATTTTGGTCATAGATAGTTCCTTAATGAAAGCAAAGTGAAAAACAAAAATTTAAAAGAGGTTAATAAAAATAAATAAGTAATAATATGTTGTGTGCCTTGCAACTGGTGTTTAAAATGGGGACAGGGGCTGGAGCAGTGGCTCAGTGATTACAGTGCTTGCCTGGCGTGCACGAGGACAGGTTCAAACCCCAGCACCACACACATAACTAAATGTCGGAAAAACAAACAAAAAAATGTGAAAAAATAAATAAAATTGATCCCACCCATCTTAAAAAAGAAAAGAAAGAGTCTTTTTAAAAAAGATATGTTTTCTTGGAGTTATAGCATAGATTTAAAGCAAGGTAGCTTGGAGGCAACACTTGTAATCCCAGCAACTCAGGGCACTGAGGCAAGGGGTTTGTGAATATGAGACGAGCCTCACGAACTTAGCAAGGCCTTAAGCCACTTAGCAAGACACTGTCTCAAAATAAAAAACAAAAAAGGGGCTGGGGATGTGGTTTAATGGTTAAGTGCCCCTGGGTTCAATTTCTGGTACCAAAACCAAAAATAATAGTCAGGCATTTATTACTTTTCTCCTGCTGCAGAATAAACCTACGAGTAGTTGATGTCTCTTTCCTATTTGCCAAAGCACTATATGTGAAATCTGCTGTGTGGGCGCGTTAGAGCTTGTTCAGCATCTCAGTCAGACTGTTGAAATATCTGCATTTAAAAATGGTTCATGTGTTTGTTTGCTCTTGTAGGTTGGTTCTGAGGATTGAACACAGGTGTGCTGTACCCGTGAGCCACATCCCTGCCCCTCTTCATTTTTTATTTTGAGAAAGGGAATTGCTGAATTGCTGGGGCTGACCTCAAACTCTCAGTCTTCCTCTCTCAGTCTCCTGAAACACTGGAATTACAGACATGTGCCACTTTGCCTGACTCAACTGTCAGTTCTTTGACATTTATATGGATTTATTATTTAAGGGTAAACTCTTGGATTACTTATTTTGAGTCTTTTTTTTTTCATCCTTCACAAATGAGGTTTTTAGTGTGTAAATTTAAAACTTAATGGGATGTAGCTTCTGTAAATTGCTGATCTCAAGCCTCTCGGTTAGTGAGTTTTGCCAGCTGTATGTGCCGGACAGCACTGCTGGAACCCAGTGTCCTGAGCGCTGTCTTGCCCTGCCCAGGCAACCTCTGGTGTGTTGTCTCTCCCTGTGGAGTAGATTGCAGTTCCAAGAAGTCTGTGGAATGAAATCATATTGTGTGGAACCTTTTGGGTGTGACTTTTTTCAGCAGAATAATTTTGAGAGCCATTTATGTTATTTCATGTGTGAATAATTCATTCCTTTTTATTGAATTCCATCGAGTGGATGTGTTTTTTCCCATTTTTCCCCCCATACACCTGCTGGTGGACATTTCAGTTTCCAAGCTTTTGGCAATTAGAAAAAAAAGCTTTTATGAACATTACTGTGCAAATCTTCATGTGGATTTGAGTTTTCATTCTCTCAGGCTGTTGGGGCAGTGGCTTCTTGTGAGGAAGTGCACTGGTGTCCACAGTGGTTGCGGTGTTTCCATTCCCGCCCGTGTGTGCTCTGGCTTCAGGTCTTCAGCATCTTAACCAAGACCTGCAGTAGTCTCCCTTTGATTGCAGCCATGTCTGTGGGTGTGCAGTGATGGAAGTTTTACTCTGACTTTCCTGATTGTTAGTGGTGTTGAACGTATTTTGGTGTCTTATCGCCCATGTGTATATATCCGTTTATGATGTATCTGTTCAAAATTTTTGCATGGTTTAAAAAATTGGGCTATTTGTCCTTTATAATTTGGTTGTAAGAGTTCTTCCAGATAGAAGTCCTTTGATACTCTTTAATGTATTATGAATATTTCCCCCCATATAATAATCTTTTTCCATTAATTTTATCCTTTACATTTAATTTTGCTGAAGTCCAATAAATTATTGCTTTCTTTCTGTGGAAATATCTTTGATTACAACTGCAAAGATTATTTTCATGTTTGCTTCCAGAAATTTTAGTTCTTATATTTTGAATTTTATATGTGATGTTAGTTGGGGCTGAAGTTTTTTTCCATCCAGATGCCAGTTGATGGACCAACATTTGTTGCAAAGACCGCTCATTTTTCTTGCTTGTCATTTTATTGCCTTGACAACCTTTTTTTGAAAGTCAGCTGCTTGTAGGTAGGTACAGTGGCGCAAGCCTGTAATCTTAGAAGCTCTGGAGGCTGAGGCAGCAGTATTGCAAGTTCCAGGCCAGCCTTAGCAACTTTGTGAGGCACTAAGCAACTTAATGAGACCCTGACTCAAAATAAAAGATAAAAGGATTGGAATATAGTTCAGTGGTAAAGTGTCGGTGGGTTCAAGCCACAATAACCCCCACCCCACCAAATATATATACATATATGTATCTTTGCCTGATTTTGATACCAGAGTAACAGTACCCTCAAAAAATTAGTTGAGTAATATTTCCTCCTACTCTGTTTTCTTCAAGAGTTTGTAAAGTCCTAAGGTTTTTTTTTTTATTTGTTTTGGTATTAAACATTTGCTAGAATTCACAGTGGAATTCATCAGTGTCTAAATATTTATTTATGGATCGCTTTTTAAAGTTACAAATAGACATAGGCCTATTCAGATTCTGTATTTCTTCATGTGTCAGTCACTTTGGGTATCATGTAAATCTTTGTCTTTTAAGCATTTTATTCATTTCCTCTAAGTTATCTAATTTATTGGCAAAAGATTTGATTTATTCATGCATTATCTCTTTAATGTGTGCAGTCTCTAATGTTGACTCATCTTCATTCCTAAAATTGATAATTTGTTTCCTCTTGATCAAATCTCAATAGAAATTTATCAACATTATTGGTCTGTTGAGACAGCCAGGGTTTGGTGTCACTGTTTTTTTCTTTATTAATATTGTTTCTACTTTTTTGGGGGGGGTTATTTGATTTTTTTCCCCTAGCTTCCTAAAGCAGGAACTTAATAATTCATCATATCCCAAATCTTGACTTGTTTTTTTTGGTTGTCATTCTGTTCAAAATGTTTTTAGGGAGATTTCTTTGACCATGAATTATATATAATTAAATTGTTTAATTTTCACATATTAGGGGCTTCTATAAATTTATTTATTTCTTTTCTTTCTTTTCGTACCAGGGATTGAATCCAGGTGTGCTTACCACTGAGGTACATTTCCAGTCCTTTATTGATTGCCCTTTTATTTTCTTTCTTTCTTTCTTTCTCTTTCTTTCTTTCTCTTTCTTTCTTTCTTTCGAGAGGAACAGTGAGAGAGAGAGAAAAAGAATCCCTTTTAGTTTTTCATGTGGCTTTCATTGCTCCAACACTTTGTTGTGTACATGGTGCTGGGGTTCAAACCCATGTCCTCGCATATGCCAGCCAGCCAAGCACCATAACTGCCAAGCCATTGCTCCAGCCACAGGGATTTGTGTTTCTATAGCTTCAGTTACCTATAGACAATTGCAGTATGTGAATATTAAATAGAAAATCTCATAAATAAAAAGTTCATAAGTTTTAAGTTATCTTGTGTGGTCTACTCCCTCCCACCTGGATGGAGTGAACTTATGAGTTTTCTCCTTGTCCCATGCATCACACTGTATGTGCTACCCACAGTTAACCACTTAGTCGCCCTTTGGGTTATTGGATCCACTGATGCAGACCCTGAATCACAAAGTCTGCATCATTCACCTCATTTCTTCTTGTCCTGTAGGCAATTGTATCATCTCACATTCTTACAAAAGGCAGGGCGAGTGTGGTACAAGGGAGAGAGACACCACTTTCATATAGCTCTTATTGCCATATATTGCTATAATTGTTTTATTTTGTTGTTACTTACTGTTGTTGATTTCCTTGTACCTAATTCATACATTAAACTTGATCAGAGGTGCTATGCATGGGTAGGAGAAGCATCGTATTACTGCACGTTGGGTTTGTTACCATTGTGGTTTGAAGCATCCACTGGGAGACTTGGAATGTGTCTCCTCTAAGGAGGACTGTGGTGAATACCTTTTTTTTTTTTTTTTTTGACCACATGACTTGCTATTCTAGGTGCAGTGTGAAGTAGAATAGTTCAGGACAGTTTTTCATTACTCATTTGTTTTAGCATGTATTCTCCTTTTAGTTTTTACGTAAGAACAGTTTTGTGCTACTGTAGAGAATGAAGACAGTAATGAATGTGTTGGCCTCCCTTGGAAGTAATTATGGGGATATTCCTTTATGTGCTTAATAATAGTATGTTTTATAGGACTTTGTAGTACTTTAATATTTTAAATTGTGAAAACTAGATATGTTAAAATATGGGCCGAGTATGGTGGCGCACACCTATAATTCCAGTGGCTCAGGAGGCTGAGGCAGGTGGATCACAAGTTCAAAACCAGTCTAGGCAATTTGGTGAGACACCAAGCAACTAGGGCTGGGGGTGAGGCTTGTTAAGTGCCTTGGGTTCAATACCTGGAACCAAAAATATATATACATGAAGAGGCAGTAGTGTTTCCCCAGAAGGTCTTGTTTGAAGTGGCTCATGCGGGCAGTTGATAGAAGCTCCCCCATTACGTTTAGCTTGCATAGAATTTGTGAACGTAATGTTTTGCGACGTACAGATGGCTTGTCTTATTCTCATGAGGTTATTTAGGCCATCTTTTCTTTTTCCTATTTCTAATACAGACCTTTATGTTCATGATTAGAAATGGCAATAGAAAGAAAAGTCCTATAGATTGAGACATGGTTTTAGAAAAAGCCATGTTGACTTACTAATACAGGATTTCATTCTTGGCTCAGGAATATGTCCGATTTCCTAATATGATTAAACTTCTTTTGACTTCTTTTTCTGTGTAATTCATTATCATCTTTATGCTTACCTTTTCTCACCAATACTAAATATATATATATATATATATATATATACATACACACACATAAATACACTCACTTTATAGAAGTAAAATTTATAATCATGCAGCATAGATTTCACTGCGACCCAGAAAGCTTTATTCCCTGAAATACGGATAGCTGTTAGACATTTGGATTAAGCTTTTTACATATTCAACAGAGTGTGTATCTGTTTCCTTATTTATTTATGCACTCCCACATCTCTTTCAACAAAGGATTCAAGGCTTCCAGTTGCATAATGGTTTTTCATCTAAGATGTATAAATACCACTGTTTGTTAACCATTGATATTAATCATTTGTTTCCTGTGCCCTACCCTCACACATCGTACATGCTAGAGAGGTACTAAATGTTTGTTGAAAGGTGGAATCCACAAATCAGGCTCAAGCCCATATCATAGCTGATCCTCCAGAAATTCATGTTATGAGGTTGGCACAGTGGAATATGTATGCTAACCTACTGTAAGGATCACTTTAATCTTTTTTTCTTTCTTTCTTTTTCTTTTTTGGAAAGAGAGCGAGGGACGGTGAGAAAGAAAGAATCAAGTTTTTCATTGCTCTGACACTTCGTTGTATTCGTGGTGCTGGGGTTCGGACCCACATTCATTTTCATTCCAGGCAAGCGCTGTAACCACTGAGTCACTGCTCCAGCCCTTAATGTTCTATTCTTAAATAAAAGTCTATAGAACGTCTGTCAGAGGTTTCCTTTGTTTTCATCTTTGGTGAAAGTCACCAAGGCCTTTGACCTTGATCCCCTTTGCAGTGCTTGTGAGGTAAGTGGATGTGCGGAGGATTTCTCAAGTTCCCAGGCAAGCCATCGCAGGAGTGCCTGTGGTCAGGATCCGAGGGACTTTCATTCCACCCACCCATACTCTTTAGGTTCTTCCTCTTTTATTATTTCTGCATTCAGATGAATTAACATTAAATGGTTAACATTGCTGCCTTGGGTTAAGGAAGGATGGTGGTTTTTTCAGGGTTTTTGATTTGTTGTTGAAAAGAATAATGGAAAAGTTGATATGCCCCATGATTTCTTATTATGGAAATCCAGTAATTTTCAGAGCCACCCCTCATCCAGTGCAGTCTTGAGAGGTTCTGAGTATAGTAATGGCATCACAGTCACCCCTCATCCACTGCAGTCTTGAGAGGTTCTGAGTGTAGTAATGACATCACAGTCTACTGGATGTCGTATTGTTAATTAGTGCATTTAATGGAGATGTAGAGAGACCAGGAAGTGGAGGTTTTCTGGTAAAAATAACCCCTTTTTAACTGATTATCAAAATAATAATAGATACATTTCAGCTTTTATTGTGCCTTGATCAATTTGGGGTTTTGATTATTTTTTTTTTAAAAGAGAGAGAGACAAAGAGAATCAATTTTTGTTGAGTTTTTCACAAGGCTTCCGTTGCTCCGACACTTAGTTGTGTACGTGGGTTGCTGGGGTTTGAACCCGTGTACTTGCGCATGCCGGGCAAGCACCGTAACCGCCAAGCCACCGCTCTAGCCCCTGATTTTTGAAAATTAAGTGTTAAGAAATTGACCAGTGTGATTTTGTTGGGACAAGAACTTCATGAACTCATTTCTGTTCTAAAGTTCTAGGCAGCAACATTCTTAACACAAAAACATGATTTCTTTCTTCTTTTTTTTTTTTTGGTCTTTTGTTGGATGAATATGGCTTTTAGTGCTTTATTATTTTGTTCTTTTTCAGGTGGTCAGTAGCGTTACCTAAAGTTGAGTTTCATGTCCCCCTCTTCTTTCCCCTGGCATGGTGGGGGTGGGGGTAAAGGTCCCTTGTATTGCAACCTCTGTTAATGAAGTCATCGCTGCTTTTGTGTCTTCTCACAGGTTCTCTGCTTTCGTCTTGCTCCCATAGGAGGGCTGTGCTTTTCCTCATGAGCCGCTCTCAAGATTCTTTAGCCATTTCTTTTTTTGTCATTTCGTATGGCAGTTGTTTTGGTATATATTTCAAATTCTGTTTAGTTCACCCATTTTAAGTGTGTAATTTCTGGCTTTCAGTGTGTTCAAGGTTTCTGCAGCCGTTGCCACAATCAATATTAGAACATTGTTGTCACCCCAGAAAGAAACACTGTGCCTGTTAGGAGTGAGTGCCATTTCCCCTGCTCCGCCAGCCCCTGCAGCCTCCCCCAGTCACTAATCTACTTTCTGGCTGTGGATTTGCCGGCCCTGGAGATTTCACATGAGTGGTATTGTAGGCTTTCTGTGACTGGTTTCTTCCGCGTAGGTGGCGTTTCCTGGTTCTGTCCGCGGTTGTGGGGTTAGCCATTTTTAGGTACGACTGTTCCCTCCTCCCTGTCGGCCTTGTCCGCGTGTCTCCTGCGGCCCTGCTCCAGAGCAGCGCTCCTCAGGGCTGGGCAGTGCGAGGTGCCCAGGAGCTGTGCAGCCTTCTCTGCAGCCCTCTGAGCGCAGCCTCGGCTCACCTTAGTGTGTGCTCATCACATTCTTTGTCTTGTGTTTTAGTCTCGCTTCATTTTATTGCATTTTTCTTCATATGTTTGTCTTTGCTAAGCGACTTCCCTCCTACCTGAGCTTTTCCATTGAACTTGAACCAGGCACAGGACTGTCATTTTCATCTTATTAGGTTTCAACTATTAGTCAGCCACTAATGCCATTAATAACAATAATAAAATTAAATTCCATTATTAATTGAATTATATGCTAGGCAAAAGTTTAAGTGCTTTTTATGAATGAACTAAATTAATTTAATCCTCATGGTAATTGTACAATGTTTTATATATATATATATATATTCTTATGTATAGATTTATATACATAAAATGTATTCAGTGCTAGGGAGTGAACCCAGAGGCACTTAACCACTGAGCCATATCCCCAGCCCTTTTTATTTTTTGTTTTGGGACAGGGCCTTGCTAAGTTGCTGGGACCGACTTTGACTTGCTGGGATTACAGGTGTGTACCGCCATGCCTGATTTTATGCATAATAATTTGAACTTGAGAACAGACTAGAATTAAGGCTTTTGTTTTTTTGCAGTCCTCTTAAAATGTCTTGGTGGACAGGGCCCTCCTGTAATCGCAGCAGCTTAGGAATCTGATGTAGAAGGATCACAAGTTCAAAGCCAGCTTCAGCAACTTAGATCCTGTCTCAAAATTTAAAAAAATAAATAGAAAAGGGATGGGGATGTGTTGTGTTGTAGTGGTTAAACACCCTAGGGTTCAATCTCTGGTACAGAAAGGAAGGAAGGTCTGTCTTGGTGAATCTGCAAAATTCAAAATTGGGGGATTTGCTCTTCATTTTTGTTTTGCAAAAGATAGAAAGTTCATTTGTTAATATAAGAACCTTTTTTACATGTTCTTTTTCTTGGTAAATATTGTTCAAATGTTTTGAGACTCCTGGTATTTTGAAGAATGTCCATTTATTTCAGTCTGTTAGAATTTTAATATCTTTGAGCCTGTAGTAAGCATTAATAACATAGTATTTAGCAAATCAGGATGAATTATCCTTTTTACATTTAAAAAGAGACTTTCAGATCCAGGCATGCTGGCACATGCTCTAATTCCAGTGACTCAGGATGCTAAGGCAGGAAGATTGCAAATTCAAACCCAGCCTGGGCAATTCATTAAGACCCTGTCTCAAAATAAAAAAGGGTTGGGGTGTGGCTCTATGGTTGAAGACCCTGGTTTTAGTTCCTAGTACCAAAACAAAAGACAAAACTAAACCACCACCACAAGAAAACACATGTTGAAGAAATGACTTTAGGAAAAACTTCTTCTTTGTTGTTTTTTTTTTTTTTCCTTCAGTAATAAAAACATGTGAGTTCCTGCTGTTGCAAACCGTGAGGGACGGCATCTGAAGAAGGTGCTGGTGACCCCTTTGCTTCACTGTTAGAGCAAACCATGCCCAAGAGTTTCAGGGGCTTGCACACAAACGTGGATTTTCCAATGCACTATAAAATGCTTGTATTTATAATATTTATTGTAATACCTGTTCTTCATGCCTGCATGAAGTATACTTCAAGATATTTTTTGTAGTTTTCCTCAAAGATTTTCTTATCCTCAAAATTTGAAGGTTGGCATATTAGTTTCTTGTGACTGTAACAAAGTACCACAAACTTGGTGGCTGAAAACAACAGAAATTTATTCTGCAGTGGTTCTGGAGACCATGAGTATGAAACAGCAGGAGGGTCACACTCCAGCGGGGAGGCCATCCAGCGTCTCTGCCAGCTTCTAGTGCTGCTGGTGGTCTTTGGCCCTACAGCCAAATTTCTCTCTGCTCGTCCTCACTTTCCTTCTCCTCTACGTGTGTTTCTCCACTGCCTCTCTTTTGTGAGTACATGTCATTGGATTTGGGGCCCACCTGAGTAATATATAACAATCTCCTTATTTCATGTTTTTTATTTTTTATTTTTCATTTGTGTTTTTGGTACTGAGGATTTAACCCCAGGGTTGCTTAAACACTGAGGCAAATCCCCAGTCCTTTTTATTTTTTATTTTTGAGGGTCTCAATAAGTTGCTTAAGGCCTTGCAAGTTGCCCAGGCTGGCTTTGAACTTGTGGTCTTCCTGCCTCAGGCTGCTTGTCATTTTTTGTTGTTTTTGTTGTTTTTTAAATTTTGAGATGGGGCCTCACTAAGTTGCTTAGGACCTCACTGAGTTGCTGAAGCTGGCCTTAAACTTGTGATCCTCCTGCCTCAGCCTCTCTTGGTTTAGAGACCCTTTTCCTGAGTGAGACCATGTTGCTAGGTTCTGGGGATTTTTTTTTTTTTTTTTAAAGAGAGAGAGAAAGAGAATCAATTTTATTTAGATTTTCATGTGGCTTTAGTTGCTCCGAGACATTGTTGTGTACATGGTGCTGGGGTTCAAACTCCCATACTTGCGCAAACCAGGCAAGCACTGTAACCGCTGAGGCGCTCCAGCCCAGGTTCTGGGAATTTGATGTGGCTATCTTCTGGTGCTCTTGGCCAACCACAATCACAACTCCTGTTGTATAGAGTATGGCTAAAAAATGATAGTCTAGGGCTGGAGCGGCAGCATTTGTGGCACTTGCCTGGAGTGTGCAAGGACCCAGGTTCAAACCCCAGCTCCACATACACAGTGAAGTGTTGGAGAGACAAAAGCCACATGAAAAATTAAATAAAATCAAGTCTATGTCCATCATTTGCTCTCTGTCCCTCTCTTTCTCAAAAAGAAAAAAAAAAAATAATAGTTTAGGATGACCACTCCTTATCCGAAATGCTTGGGACCAAAAATGTTTCAAGCTTTTTGAGGTTTTTTAATTTTCGTACTTTTATATAGATTTCAGCAGTTGAGCATCTCTAATTCAAAAATCTGAAATGCGCCAAAATCCAAGACTTTGTATTGTGTCATTGTTCAAAAAGGTTTGGAATTTAGAGCATTTGGGATTTGGGATTTACAGGTTAGGGATTCTCATCCTGCACTTACTTTGAAATTTTTTATAATGTAATTTATTCAGATTGAAGTATAGACTTTCTGATATTGAGAATAAAAACTATTTGTAGTGATAAATGTGAGATTTCTGTAACATCTGTGGACATTTAGATCAAATTGTCATATTAACTAACTTATTCTGACCTTCAAGATCGCCCTTTCTTCCTCTGCCCCTAACCCCAGTCACTGAAGTTCTAGATCCAGCCTGTCCCAGTCCTAGACTGATAAAGCAGGGAGGGCTTGCTGTCTTCCCCTCCCCTCCCCTGTTTGTTGCTGTTGTTCTTTTTTTTTTTTTTGTACTGAGGATTGAAGCACTGAGCCACATCCCCAGCCCACCAGCCCTTTTTAGTTTTTGAATTGGAGATAGGGTCTCTAATTTGCTGAGACTGCCCTCAAACCCACAGTCCTCCTGCCTCAGCCTCCAGAGTCACTGGGATTAAACGTATGCACCACTGCGCTCAGGAAGGTATTGTTTCTTGGTGGCTTTATGGGCAGGGACTTATTTGTCAGCTTGATCTTCAAGCTGGCCTTGACACTATACTTTTTTCTAATTTAGTTTCCTGCCCCACAGCCCTGCCCTGAATCTGTGGTATCTTGGGTGGCCCTTTTTTCCAGAAGGTTCCATGTTGTTTACCCTTTCTTGGCCTTTTGCTAGAGTTCTTAGATGACAGCCAAGGTCTGCTGTTGGTTGGCTTGTCCTCTCCCCACCCACAGTGTTGGACTGTGCATCCAAGCATTTTGGGAAGGTTCCTTTTCCTTTCCCGCTCTTCTTTCTTTTTCCCTGCCTCTGTTCTTCAGAGAGAAGGTGTGCTCTTTCATGTGCCTTTCTTGATGCCTCTAGAGTGATTGTTGCTGTGGCTGTTAAAGTTTCGTATGACTTAGAGTTTGAGACCTTCCATTGCGTCACAGTGGGCCAGATCCGGCCGTCTTCTGCTGCTCCTCTCCCTGGAATTAAGGCTGAGCCCATTATTCAATGGGAAAAGCAGAATAGTGAGGTAGCCAGGTTTCTGTGGTTTGAAAGAAGGGACTTCTTGTCTCTCTTAGGGCCATTGGTTGGTGACACTATTTTCCTTGCCCCAAAGCCTTTTTGCTTATTTCTTACCTGTGTTCTTGGCTAAAGTTCCCCAGGTAAGAGAGCAGTCAGGCAGAAATTTTCCCAACTCTGGTGCCTTACACGCTTAGGTATGTGACTCTCCAGTTGTCATTCCATAACTTTATCATCACAGTCACAAAGATTGGTGTGATATTATTTTCACTGCATTAAAATCCTTTGTTAGAAGCCACTGAGATTGAGGCTGCTGAGCCTCGTGGATTGGGAACAGTTAATTCTGCAATTGAATTCCCAAGGAAGATGTAAAGCCGTTTTTGTAAATGCCCCTTAATGCTGATGCAGCAGGTTTTGTGTGTTTTTGTTTTTTTTTAAAATAACTATTTGAAGGGGTCTAACCAAAACCTTTCGCTTACACACTCGAGGTGAATTCAGCATAGTTCTTGCAGGAAGTGGATACAGCTGTGGTTTTGCTCTCACCCTCTAGGCTTTTGTCCAGTTTCACGTTACGTATTTGTTTCTGTTTTCAAGACTGTGTGGGATGGTAGAAGTAAATAAAAACATGTTTTAATTTCTGTTTGTGGCCCTGAACCATTTCTACTGGTGGCCAGACATAGGTCTCTCTCAGTTGACAAGTATCATTCAGAAAAGCACATAACCAGTGTGGGTACATGAGCCTGCCACTAGCTGCTCCGGCCAGTTACACTCCTCCTGCGTCACATGCGTGCTTAGCAGGTGTGGTGCTTTCTTAGCAGCCCTCCTCCCTCCGGAGCAGTTGGCCGCCAGCGCCTCACTGCGCCTGCTTGGTTTGTGTTCTGTGGTTTAAATCACGTACAAGAGGCAGGAGGAATGATTTTGACTCTTAAGAAATGCACTAACTGGGTGATTAATTATCCATAATTTCATGTAAAGACCTCTGGTATAAACTGAGCTTTCACAGAGACTTGAAAATTTTGACAACTTGAATCCCTGTGGTCTTTTTTTTTTTTTTTTAAAGAGGGACAGTGAGACAGAGAAAGAAGCAATTTTTATTTATTTTTTTCATGAGACTTTCATTGCTCCAACTCTTTGTTGTGTACGTGGTGCTGGGGTTCAAACCCATGTCCTGCGCATGCCGGGCAAGTGCCATAACCGCTGAGCCACCACTCCAGCCACCCTGTGGTCTTAAGTGCAGCAAGAAGTTGGGATAGCTGATGAGTGTTTGGACTGGGGACGTGGCCTAAGCCAGTGGCTTTTTTTTTTTTTTTTTCTGGATTAATGAACTAAGAATGTTGCATTTCTTCATTCAGTATTTAGCATATCTTACAGTATTTTGCCTCCTAAAAATCTTTATAAACTGCAAAGTTCTAAAAATTACCTGCTTCTGCCCATCTGTTACAACTAAAGAATTGTAGCGGCACGAGTCTGCCTGCCCAGCACAGCTTGTGGACTCCCCAACCGCAGACTTGAGTTCCCAGATTCAGGTTTCTCTAGGTTTCCAGCAAATTGCCATCTGGTGTGTTGTTTCCTGCCTGCCTCCAGCTTTCATCCTGTCTCGCAGAGTCAACTCATGCTTCCCTTACTCTCAGACTTACTCTTTCCTTAGCTCTTGCAAAGTCAAGAGCCTGTGTTCTAGTTTAGCAGACTACTGCACTTCCCAGTGTCATTATGTGGCTATTGGCGTCTCTAAAGTAAGACTGTGCTGAGCTTCTTGGGGACCTGTCTGCCCTCCTCCCTTTTCAGTCAGCTGTTCTTCTTTAAACATCCTCTAATAACTGCACTTACCATGGACCTCGCTTCAAGCTAAATAGTCCTCCAGAATAGGTTCTCT
>PVKS010023731.1:0-31982 GCA_004027875.1 Aplodontia rufa | reverse complement strand
CCGATGTCATTCCTCCACGAACTACCCATTTAAAGCATGAGTTCTTCTGGGGGAAACTATAATAGGTAAATTCCAAGGTGGTTATCCCTGATCTAGTTTTTCCCCTGGATAATAAAGTTTATATCCATTGATTGTTAATGTTTTGATAATGTTTCCCCCTCAACTGTATTTCTATATTCTTCTAATAAAAAAAAAAGTGGCTTCATTTGGGGCTGGAGCAGTGGCTCAGTGATTACGGTGCTTGTCTGGCATGCGCAAGGATGTGAGTTCATACCCCAGCACCACGTACAAAACGAAATGTCAGATCTATTAAAGCCATGTTAAAGACTGAATAAAAATTGATTCTCTCTCTCTGTGTCTCTCTCAGTCCCTCTCTCTTCAAAAAAAAAAGAAAAAGAAAAAGAAAAGAGTTCAGTACTTCTTCACAAAGAAGATAGCAAGCTGCAGGAAGGCTGCTTTTCATTTAGCTCTGTGACTGGATGAAAAAACTCCAGGACAACTCCATTGCTAAGAGGTGAGTTTTGGGGATAATCATTACCAGAACACAGTGCTAGTTTGGGGAGTTGTTTGGATGATCAGAGATTTGGGAGCAGCAAGTGGAAAAGAGGAATTATAACCAACCCAGCCAGGACACAGCAGCCATGGCTGTGACCACCATTAATCCCAACCTGCACAGGAGTAGGGGAGGAGAAAAATCTTAACCTGCAAGACCATCTGCAGCTGAGAAGTCATGATCTACAAGGAATCGTGAATTGGGCTCAATTAGAAACACCCCTACAGCACCTCCACTGGGTAAGGGGAGAACAGTGTCTCGAAGCTGCCTTCATAAAGGAGCCTTTTGGATCAGACTGCTGGGCAGGAGCAAGTCAGGATTTCAGAGCAGGCTACGCAACAACTGTGAACAGAGAGACACTGTTCACAGGCTGAACTGGGACAGGCCCAGTCCTCACTTCGCTTAGAGGGATTCGGGTTTGTGGAGTAAAGGGGAGCCTTGCTCAGCCTGTCCACCCCTACCCCAGCTGGAAGGCTCACGTGATAAGCTAAGCTCTAAGAGTCCTCAGTCTGAGCTCAAAAATCCTGGAAGACTAGGAGTACAACCCCAGCACAGGGAATATAAAAATCATCTCATTCCCCCCACCCCGCCTGCACATAAAAGCCTTAAGACTCATGAGTTTCAGATCTGCAGGGAGACTGTCAAAGACCAGCCCTCAGGACATTCCTTAATCTGATCTCTTCACTGAACTCTCCTCCTAGAAATCCCAGGAGTACGAGGACATCTCAGTCCTCTACTTGAGATCACATTACAGTCTGAAAGACCCTGCTATCAAAACTCAGGCGGACAGTGAATATCTCCTCCCAAACTACACATAGACAACCTTAATAACCATAGTTCCAAGTTTTCATTAAGAATTTTTTTTAATTTTTTTCTTTTCTTTCCTGTTTTGTTTTTGACATGTATTTGAGTGCCCATTGGAAAAGTTGATTGCTTCATGGACATATTAAAATACTAGCTGCTTTTGTTTTTGTTTTTCTGTTTTTGTTTCATTTTGTCTTTGTTGAGGTTTTTTCAGTTGTCTTTCCCCTTTTTTTTTTTTTTCATCTCTATCTTCTTTCTTTTTCCCTCTTGTCTCTTCTGTCTATCCTTGTTCTGCCTGCTGAGAGTAGGGATTCTGGTCAGTTCATTTAGTATTTGAAATATATTGTGCCCTACCTGCATAATTTTCCCTTATGCTACCACCCAAATCTTATTAATATCTCTTTCACCCTTCCTCTATTTTGCTAATCTGTCTTTTCTTCCTCCAGGGTTTGTTTTTTTCCATTTCTTTTCTTTTCTTTTCCCTTCTTTCTCTTTCTTTTTCTTTTTTTCTTTCTCCAGCAAATCATTTACCTCCTCTACTGTTTCTCTGTCCGCGACTGAACAATACAACCTCCTCTCTAAATTTCTCTTACATTCCCTTCTCTCTCAGGCTTCCAATTAGTTTATACCTCTTGAACCCCCATCATTAAAACTGTGTAACCATTACCGTGGTGAATGCCAAACTCAATAAATATTGTAGTGTATGCTTTGAAGCTTGATATGGGTGATAGCTAAATACTAGTGTTGCCAAAAGTATGGACTAATGCAACCGTCAGTTCCATAGGTAGAATTTAACAGTGTAAATTTTGTACTAAATAACCAATTTAATACTATTTATTGTACACATTGGTTGTTCACATTGATGCTCTCATATTAGCTCATGAAGAGTGGGAAATCTTAAGGCACACTAATAGTTCACAGGTTAGGGGTTTGACTTCTGAACTCAAAATCCTAACAATACCCCAACATGAGTAAGGAATGGGGCAAAACTCTCAATCCAACAGCAAAGACTCAATGAAAAACAACCTCAGGCCAAGAACTTGCTCCAATTTACAGAGTGAGAATAAACTTTAGCAGACACTCCCCACAAACCTATATGTGCCCACCACAGCAGGCAAGTCGGATACCTCCAAGGACCCCCACACCCAGATACCACCCAGCTGTCATGCACACCTGCCAGGTCCAGATATATCGGGCCCATCCCAACATTGCAGATCCCAGTGCAGCACTTATGTTGATCAATTCTGGCACACCCCACACATCTGGGACTGTAGCACCCAGTGACATACCTCTACTGCTTAGCTTCAACAACACAGCAGACTTCCCAGCAACCCCAACAGGTACCAAGTCCGAGTCCTGGAATCTTAACCCAACAGCTGCAACAAAACAAGGCTCCAGGCAGAAAAAGCTTTCTGGAAGGAAGTGGTCATCAGAGAGGTGGTATCTGACAAAATCCTTGACATATAAGGAAGAAGAACCCAGAGACTTGTCTTACTTCCACACAGGGATCCCCAATTCAGAAATCCAGAAGAATCTCTTCAAAGATGAGGAATCAAACTAGAAGAGGTTCACCTCAAACCCACAACTCCCCTAGCAAGGAGTCCACAGCCAGGGCCCGGGAGGAAAATCTAGAACAACTTATCAATGATCTGATAACAAAAAGGACCAATGAACTAAAAGAAGAGTTAATCAAGGGAATAAATGAGAAAACAAGAGTTGAGAAACTCTATCATTAAAGAAATAGACATACTCACAAAGGAAGTAACAGACCTAAAATCTGCAGTCAATGACATGAGAGGTACCATGGAATAATTTAATAATAGATTAACTTCTGCAGAAAATAGAACCTCTGCTATTGATGAAAGAACTTCTGACAATGAGGACAGGCTGAGCAAGCTTGAGCACATCAATGACGAAAAAGAAAAACAACTAAAAGAAAATGATCAGAATTTTTAAAATGTCTGGGACGAAATGAGAAGAAACAATTTAAGAGTAATTGGGATACAAGAAGAAATTGAAACATGCACGAATGGATGGTATGAAGAATATCCTCAAGAAAACTGTGAAAGAAAACTTTCTCATATAAAAATAGAATCAGATATGCTCATTCAGGAAGCTCACAGAACATCTAATAGCCTTAATCAAATGAGAAACTCACCAAGACACATCATATTCAAAATGTACAACAAGAATATCAAAGGAAAGAATATTAAAATCAACAAGGGAGAAATGCCTAATAACATTCAGAGGCAAACCAATAAAAATTGTCTCTGACTTTTCAACCCAGACTCTGGAGGCAAGAAAGTCATGGAAAGAAATCTTTCAACACCTGAAATATCACAGCATGCAGCCAAGAATACTAAACCCAGAAAAACTCATTTTCAAATTTGATGGGGAAATAAGAACTTTTCATGATGAGATCAGATTGGCAGCATTTGTGAACAGAAAACCAGCCTAACAAAGAATTCTCCAAGAAAAGCTCCAGACAGAAAAACAAGTAATCAATACCCAAAACCCACAAATAGAGGAAATTCAATAAAAGTACATCCTATCAATACTGAACTAAGACAGCACAGAACTTACTAATAATATGCAATAACTATAAACCACATACACACTTCTATTATAACACTGAATGTGAATGGTTTAAATGCACCACTCAAAAGACACAGACCAGCACACTGGATAAAAAAACAAAATCCAACAATATGCTGCTTACAAGAGACCCACCTAACAATCAATGACATCCACAGATTAAGGATGAAAGAATGGGAAAAAAAACTACCATGCGTACAGCCCAAGAAAGCAAGCCTGCATTGCCAATACTTACATCTGACAAAGTAGATTTTTGAACATAAACTAATCAGAAGAGATAAAGAAGGCCACTACTTAGTAGTAAAGGGATCCCTAAAACAGGTAGAAAAAACCATAGTAAATCTATACTCTCCAAATAACAGTGCTCCCAACTATGTGAATAAATTGCTCCATGAAATAGAACCACTTGTGGACCTCTACACGATAATACTGGAAGACTTCAATACTCCTCTGTCACCAATAAACAGATCATCAAAACAAAAAAAAAAAAAAATCAACCAATAAATCTCCAGCCTAAACAACTCCACAAATCAAATGGACTTAACAGACATATACAGAATATTCCACCCTAAATCAGCATAATACACCTTCTTCTCAGCAGTACATGGATCCTTCTCCAAAATAGATTATATTCTGGTTCACAAAAGAAATCTCAGCAAATATATAAAAGTAGATACTATTTCATGTATCCAATCAGACCATAACAGCAAAAATCACAACAGAAAAAACACATATTCATGGAGATTGAATAATACCCTATTAAATGAAGAATGGATCCAAGAAGACATGAAAGCAGAAATAAAAAAAAATTATTGGAAGAGAATGAGAATGAAGACACAATATATCAAAACCTCTGGGACAGCATGAAAGCATTCCTAAGGGAAAAAATTATAGCACTGAGTGCCCACATTAAAAATGAAAAAAGATTCCAAATAAATAAGCTTATGCTCCATCTCAAAGCCCTTCAAAAGGAAGAACAATCTAACCCCAAAGCCAGTAGAAAACAGGAAATAATCAAGATCAGTGCTGAAATCAATGAAATTGAAAACAAAAAAGCAATAAAAAGAATTGATAAAACAAAGAGCTGGTACTTTGAAAAAATAAATAAGATAGATAGACTCCCTAGCCAATCTTACTAAAAGAAGGAGAGAAATGAAACAAATCAATGAAATCACCAATGAAAAGAGAGCAATCACCATTGACCCCATAGAAATACAACAAAGATTGTATATTGAAAAACTATATTTCTCTAAATTGGATAATATGGAAGACATGGACAAATTTCTAGACTCACACAACATCCCTAAATTGACACAGGTCGATATTGAATTCCTAACCAGTCCAATAACAGGCACTGAAATTTGTAGAGCAATTAAAAGTCTACCTAAGAAAAGCCCAGGACCTGATGGTTTCCCTGCTGACTTTTAACACACTTTTGAGGAGGAACTAACGCCTTTCATTATTATGTTATTCCAAGAAATTGAAAAGGAGGGAACTCTCCCAAATACTTTTTTTGAAGCAACCATAATTCTGATACCAAAACCCAAAAAGGACACATCAAAAAAAGAAAACTACAGACCAATAGCCCTGATTAACTTGGATGCAAAAATCCTTAATAAAGTTCTAGCAAATCATATTCAAAAACATATCAAGAAGATAGTTCATCATGATCAAGTAGGCTTCATCCCAAGTATGCAGGGCTGGTTCAACATATGCAAAGCAATTAATGTAATTCATCACTTAAAACAGAATTAAGGACAAAAACCATATGGTCTTCTCAACTGATGTAGAAAAGGCCTTTGATAAAATTGAGCATCCTTTTATGCTCAAAACTACAGAGAAGATAGGGATCAAAGGAATCCTTTTAAACTATGTAAAGGCTATATATGCCAAACCCTTGGCTAGTATAATACTAAATAGAGAAAAGCTGAAAGCATTTCCACTAAACTTGGGAACAAGACGAGGATGTCAGCTCTCACTACTTTTATTCAATACTTTTCTTGAGACCCTAGCTGGAACAATAAGGCAAGAGAAAGAAATCAAAGGGATAATAATAGGAAGAGAGGAAGTCAAGCTATCCCTGTTTGCTGATGATATGATCCTTTATCTGGAAGATCCAAAAAAACTCCATCAGAAAACTGTTTGAACTTATAAACAGGCTACACAGTCAATACACATAAATCAGTAGCTCTCCTGTACACCAACAATAATAGGGCAGAAGAAGAAGTCAGGAAATCAGTCCCATTCACAATATCCTCAAAAAGAAAAAAATACTGAGAATTAATCCAACAAGGGAAATCAAAGGCCTCTACAATGAAAATTATCAAACATTGAAGAATGAAATCCAAGATGACCTGAGAAGATGGAAAGATGTTTCAGGCTCTTGGTTAGGCAGAATTAATATTAAAATGGCCACTCTGCCAAAAGCTCTATATAGATTCAATGCAGTCCCCATGAAGATAACAATGTCATTCTTTACAGATACATAAAAAGCAATTCTGTAATTCATTTGGAACAATAAGAAACCCAGAATAGCCAAAACATTACTAAGCAAAAAAGACAAAACAGGTGGTTTTGCTATACCAGATCTAAAACTATACTATAGAGCTGTAATAACAAAGACAGCATGGTACTGGTATCAAGATAGGAATGAAGACCAATGCATTAGAATAGAAGACCCTGAAGCAAATCCACAAATCTTTAAACATCTGATTTTTGACAAAGGGGGACAAAATATAACATGGAGGAGAGACAGCCTATTCAACAAATATTGCTGGACAAACTGGACAGCCACTTGCAGAAAGGTGAAATTAGACCCTTATCTTTCACCTTATACAAAAATCAAATCAAAATGGATTAAGGAGCTAGGAATTAAACCAGCTACCTTGCAACTGCTGGAAGATGAGTTAGGACCAACACACAAACTTTTGGGAGTAGGCAAAAACTTTCTCAACATGTCTCCTAAAGTGAAAGAAGTAGTCAAGAATCAGCTAAAAAGCTTTTGCACAGCCAAGGAAATGATCAAAATTGTCAAGAGACTTCCTACAGAATGGGAGAGAATCATGGCCTGTGATTCTTCTGACAGGCGACTAATACCCAGAATTTATAAAATTCTCATAAATCTCAACCTCAAAAACACTAACAACCCAATCAATAAATAGGACAAAGTGTTAAATAGAAACTTCTCAACAGAGGACATGGAACAAGCCAATGAATACATGAGAAAGTGCTCTAAATCACTAGTAATTACATAAATGCAAATGAAAACTACATTAAGATCTTACCTCACACCAGTCATTTTGGCAAAAAAATGAAGAATATAAATAATAATAGATGCTGAAGGGGTTGCAGAGAAATAGGAACACTAGCACACTCTTGGTGGAACTGCAGACTAGTAGAGCCCCTCTGGAAAGCAATGTGGAGAATCCTCTCAAAAAATTAGGGATGAACCCACCATATGATCCAGCTATCCCTCTCCTGGGTATTTTTCCAGAGGATTTGGAATCAGCACATTATAGCGACACAGCAATATCCACGTACATTGCAGCTCAATTTACAATAGCTAAATTATAGAAACAACCCAGATGCCTCTCACTGGATGAATGGATCCAAAAATTGTGAGATTATATATATATATATATATATATTATATATATATATATATATTATATATATATAGAGAGAGAGAGTTCTACTCAGCTATTACAAACAATGGTACTGCCTTTGAAGGCAAAGGGATGGCGATGGAAGAAATCATGTTGATCGAAGTTAGCCTAACTCAGAGAGTCAAGGGTCAAATGTTTTGACCCCTCTGTGGAGGCTGGAGCTAGACCCAGGCCTGTGTGATAGGTCGTCAAACCCTCAAGTATTAGACCCAGCAAAGGCATAGTAACACATAACCTAGGGCATTCGTAGAGATGTATTGGGAAGGAGGGGGTAGAGGGGCAGGTGGGGAGGGGTAAGGGTGGGAGAATAAGGTGGAATCTAGGGGGTAAATCTAATTTAAGAATATATACATATCATATTGTTACTTTGGATGCATTTTTGATTATACAATAATTAAATTTTGTAATAAAAAATGTTGCTTTCACAAGTCAACACATGGGCATTCTTTACTCATTCCTTATATCAGATTTTAGTTGCAATTGTCACCTAATATAAATTTATATATATTTTCCATTTTACAGATAAATATTGGAACATTTTTCCCCTCCCAAGTGTTTACTACGAATTTGCAGTCCCTTTTTACAAAGTATTTATCATAATGGCTTTTTTTTTCCTGAATGAATTAACCTGCATTATAAAATGAATGTTCCTAATGAACTGAACCAGAAAGAGTTAGGTTACACAGCGAGATCCACCCACAGAGCCAAAGGGGCCTTGGGGGCTATGAATTTTTTTTTCTACACTACAGGAAGGATTTCAAACAAGTCACACATAGTTGCAGGCCAAAGTTTATCAGAAGTGAAAGGAAAATTGGGAAGGGAAACTCTCAAAGAGGGTCTTTCAGAGAGGAAAGGGACAGTGCACCCCCAATCTGCCCTCCAGTTTTATTGAAGATCCTGGGGAAGTTTCCAGACAGTCCCACGGAGTTCCAACGCTTGACATTTGACTGACAGTAGGATTAAATCAGACTTTCAAGTCCCCACTGTGCATGGTCTTATACCATGAAGGGGAAATTTTCCTATTATGATGGTATGCTCAAGATCCAAAGGCAAGTCTGAGTACCTTGGCCTGTCCTAATTAGAACTTATTTTGCAGATTTTACGGTTGGTGGGCTGTGCTTCTAATTATCCTGTGTCCTTGAGTCCTGAAATCTGGTTTGTATAATGGTCACAAATGTCCCCCACCCCAAAGTAACTTCTGTTCTTCTTATAGGCAAGGAAGAGTCTTAGGGACTGCATTTCTCCTGCAGATAAGGGTTGTTTGCTGAAGAATGTGACATAACCTATTGACTTAAGTCAGGGCAGGGCCAGTGTGGCCTTAGGTAAATTGAAAGCATGTGGGCTGGAGCGCTGGTTGGGTGCCTGAAGCAAGTGCCTGGCTTGAGCAACGACCTGGGTTCAAACACCAGCACCATATCTACAACTACATGTTTGGAGAAACAACAAATCAGACGAAAAAAACAAATAAAATTGATTCTCTCTCCCTCTCTTTCCTCTCTTAAAAATAAATAAATAAATAAAAATAAAAGAAAGTATGTGATGACCATCAAAGTAAGTCCATTCTATAGAATTATCCCCTTAACCTCAAGTTTCCTTATGTCTCTCTACTACCTATGGGTTATAACTTTATGTTTCTTTTAGGTATACACTATAGTGAATTTACAAGAAAATTCATTTACTTTAACAGAACACTCCATTTTCTTACTAAACCATTCTCTCATTTATAGTCCAGTTTTTGCAACTAGCAGCTTTCACCTAGACAATTCATAAGTCTACAGTTGGACTCCCTGCTCAAATTCCAGTCCCCTTCACAGTCTCTTCTGCATATTGAAGATAGCTTTCATTTAATTTCCAAAAAATATATATTTTTGTATTATTCCCCTCACTTAAAGTTTTTGAAAGACCCACTGGTGCACTTAGATTTAAGTCCAAATTAATTACACATATTTGACAACGCACTACCTAAGGTTACCCTCCTTGCTTACTCTGTTTCATTCCCCTTTCGTTCTTTATCAACCAACCTAAGGTTATTATTGCCTCAGAGACTTTTGTGTACTTCTGCCTCACCAGGAAACTCCTGCTCCTGCATTTCTGCATGGCTGACTCCTTGTTCTCCAGGTGTTATTTCAAATTTATCCTGCTTGTAGAGATTTCCAGATTGCTCCACAGATCAATTTGCTTCCTTACCCATCACTGCTGAGCACACCTCCCCACCTTCGAGTCCTCAGTTTTCGTTGTGGTCATCAATCTCTCACTGCCTGGCTAAGCTGTGTGTTTTTCTTTTCTGCTTCTCCAGATAGGAGTGAGCTCTCCCTACCACTGCGATTTGCCTGTCTTGTTTGTTACTGCACCTTAGCACACAGCACCATACCTGGATACAGTAGGTATTAAAAATTTTTAAGAAATGAATGCATGCAATGTGAAATCATTAAAAATCTCTCAATGTTTTATGAGAGATCCATGTCCAACAATTTAACAATAATGAGCTAAGTGCATTTTCCCATACACAGATTAATAATTAGTTTCCCTCATTTCAGTAGCAGTTAAGTGCCACCATCAGATTATACTCCTAGGAAGTTCAATTCCTTTCTTTATGTCTTTTTACAATTTTAGGGCTAACATCAACAGAAATTTTCCATGATCTCTCAAGAGTGAAGTGATCTCAAAAATTTTTATAATCTTGTAAAACTGCTATATTAAAATAGTTTAAAAACAATCATAAAAACAGTGCAACACAGGTGTGAAGGGAAGATTCTGAAGAGACTAAAGGGGGTCATTAGCATCTGAGTTCATCTTAATGTTAGCTCAGGATCACTGACAACAGATTGAAATTACATTGGATAAACCTTAAAACCAAAGAGAAAAGACCCCATGCTTCAATTATAATTTTATTCCATCATCTAACATTATGAAGATATGAAGATAATTTTTAGATGTTCTGTGGCCCATTTGCTTTTAAAAATATAAACTTTTTTTTTAAAAAGATGACTGCTTGTGTCTATCATAAAGTAGGACTGTATTTATCAGTCAAAATATATTTTTTTTACCCGCAATACTGAGAATTGAACATGGGGGGCACTTCTCTACGGTGCTACTTCCCCAGATTTTTTTTTTTTAAACAGGGTCTTGCTAAGTTGTCCAAGCTGGCCTTGAACTTGTGATCATCCTGCTTCAGCACTGAGATTACAGGTATGTACCACTGTGCCCAGATCCCTCAAAACATTTTCTAAAAATCAATTCAATAATTGGAGCATCCAAGTTTAACAAAATCATGCATGATATCAATGTAAATATTATGCAGCATATTACTAAAATTACAATTCCACACTCAGTGGGTGTGGTGGCACTTGCCTGCAATCCCAGCTACTTGGGAGGCTAAAGCAGGAGGATGGTAAATTCAAGGCCAGGCTCAGTAATTTAAGGAGACTCTCAGCAATTTGACAAGACACTGTCTCAAAATGAAAAATAAAAAGAAATGGGTGACTAAGGATGTAACTTAGTGGTTGAGTGTTTGCCTCACATATGCAAGACCCTTAATTCAATCCCAGAGCCCAGAAAAAGGACTAGGGATATATATCAGTAGTTAAATGCCTCTGGATTCAATCCCCAAAACCAAACACACACACAAATACGTAAAATGTATGGAATTATTATACATATATTAATTCCATATATTTTCATTTTCTCTTATCATTTAATACATTTACTAACAAGGAGATTTTAAAATTTGAATATTATTTATCATAATTTACATTTTAAATTTCAAGAAATTACATCACAAAACAGGGCAATTTTAAATTCCAAGTTTTTGTAATAAAGTATGGTCCACATGATAATGTACTATTAATGTAATAATTACACAATAAAGCTTCTTCCAGAAGCAAGAGATTCACAGAAACACAGAAATACTGAATCTATAGCTTAGAAATTCCTGACAGTCCATCTTATCTTAAATACATAACAAAAACCCAGGGCTCAAATTATATTAAAATTACCAAAACTTCTCTAAGCAAGTGCTTCTTATACGTAAATGTTTTCAGAAGCTCTCAAAATCATCAGAAATTTCTTCCTGTCCCAATAATCCTCCTGAATGATTTTATTCTTTCATGTAAGTTTACCAAGTGACAAAATTATTCAGATAGTATCTTGTTAAAAGTGTGCAAAGGTATCCTATTAACCTCTGAATCTGTAGCCTTGGTAAAAGATCACCCTCCCCAGGCTGATAAGATACCCCTTAAGGGCTGAGTAAGAGAGAAATCCTTCTCAACTGCTCTTGCAGCTGGAGGTCCACCTTCCCCTGCCTTTGAACTCAGACACAGATTGGAACTTATACCATTGGTTTCTTGCTTTTCAGGACTTCAGACTTGGACTAGAACTGTGCCATTAGCTCTTCTCAGTACTCCTTTATAATAATCTACATTTATTTAAATACTTATATAAATTGAACTATTTATCTACCTCTCTGTCTCTCGATATGTACATGTGTACATCTGCTATTGGCTTCATCTCTCTGGAGAATGCAGACTAATACAAAAAGTATGCTATCTAGCCTGAAAGGAATCTCTTTTTCTTTCTTTTGTGTGGTGTGTGTGTGTGTGTGTGTTTCAAACATTTTTAATAATATTTCTTTTTTATTTGTGCATTATAGTTTTAAATAATGAAGGCGTTTGTTACACTTTCATACATGCACACATTATAACAATTTATTGTGGGTCTATTAGGAATCTCTTTTTCACCAGTATAAATCCCTGCTTTGCCCATTTGAGTGTTAGATTTACTGTAATATTGCTATTCACTCTGTCAACAAATATTTATTGGGTCTCTATTATATTTCATGTTTCAAAAGTTAAAAAAAATCTGCACAGAGTCCCTCTCATAAAATCATAAGGGGTTATTTTAATAACTAATATCTGATAACAAAGAGCAATGCATACTATTGACAGATTCCGTTTTATGTCATTGGACATAAAATGCTATTTAATGACATTACTTTTCCTTCATTTACTAAACAATATTAATTTCCAAATAACTCCTAAATCTACTATAACATCACCAGATTTTCCATAACAATGAATAAATGAAACTATTACCAACCCACTTTTTGTTTGTGCCATTTATTAATCTGCCACAGGAATCTCAAGGTGAACTATGTAAACTTATTTATGACTAAACTTTCATTTTGTACTTCTAATCCTTAATATACAATTAATAATAACTACATCCCGAGAAGTGTTCTAACAATAGCCTGTTCACAAAGCATGTACCCATTAACCATTTTAGGATATGACACAGACTACTGGAAAGAACAAAGTCTTCAGAACAAATAACACAATTCAGACTCAGTGATTATAAACCGTGTTCAGTGCTTATAAACTGTGTAGCCAAAAACACATCAGCCTCTTTGAATCTAAGTCTCTTTATCTATAAAACTGCAGTACTTGTGAACACCTCACAGAACTTTACCAGGATTAAAGAAGATGACACACATAGGAAGTAGAACAATGCCTACCTGGCCCAACAAGATTTGGCTTTTCTTACATGTTTCTTCATCTTAACCATCATATAGAGTGCATATTGTAATTTTTTTGCAATAGAATGAATAAAGATCTTTTAACATTAACATGGACTATAGGAATAACCTCCTCAAATGCAATAAATAATTAAGTTAGAAGAACAGAGAGAATGCCAGTTGGACATGGAACAGGATCAACAAACATGCTGTCCAAATATATGGAACACAAGGCAATAAACCAAAAATGATGAAAACTTTTTGCATATTTTTGGATGCAATGTGGTATTGCAAGAGTAAACTTCTGCAGTTATGCTGCAGGAGTTAATGCTACAGTTCCATCACTAACTAGCTGTACAACTTCAGATACATTATATAAAACTTCTAGACCTCTAGTTTCCTCATCAATAATATGAATGACAAGTTCCTACCCATCATGACAACTGCACATTACACATGTAAGGTAAACAGTATCCAAAACACAGAAAGCTAATGTTAGATATTGTCATACTAGTACACTAGCTACCTGTACTCTGTTTTAGAGACTTCTGTTGCTTTAACTGTGCTTCTTACTCCCCTTTGGTTGATTGGTAACTGTTGTAATTTCAATGTAACATTTCATTTAAAAGCTGTATGTCTACTAGGTAATCAGCAGTTTCTGTAAAGTTGATTTTAGGAATACAGATCTGACTATTGTTAGAAAGTGCAAATGCTAAGCTTGCAAAACATTTCTGTAAACTTCTAAATGCCACGCTTACCATTGGTAATGTGTGCACTCAGTTCTTGGAACACTATCTGCTATGATCTGTCCCTTCTAAAACTTTGTTGAAATTTGATTGCCATTGAGGCAGTGCTGGAACTGGCAGACTTTCAGAGGTGTTTGGATCATTATCAGTAATTAATGTCTTTCTAGGGAGTTGGTTTATTCTCCCACGGGAGGGTTGTTATAAAGTGACTCCCATTCCTCCTACTTGTCTCTTTTGCACATGCCCACCCACTTGCCCTTCCACTTTTCCACCACATTGACACCATGTTACAAGCCCCTCACCTCTTCACATTAAACTTCCAGCATAAAGAATCATGCGCTAAATAAACTTTATTCTTTTATAAATTACCCAGTTGCAGGAATTCAGTTTGAGCAACAGAAAATGATCTAAGACACAACCTTTGAAATACTCAAATTTATATTGTATGTACCTTTCTAAACTGATTCAATTACATTAACTTTATAATAGAGAGCATAAAGACACAAAAAAACAGGCAAAATTAAATGACTTTGCATTCTTTAATCATTCGATTTTCCAAGATTAACTTTTGTTAGAATTCCATGAACACCAAGCAACCCTCTAATTGTGAATTTCCTACCCAAGTAGATCTCTCTAACAGTTCTGCCTATGTAACTGTTAAAATTTCCATTGTAAATTAATAAATCAGAATTTGGATGGTATTTTAGTAAGGCCTGGGAAGTGCTGTCACGATGGCCACAATTATCACCAAAGGATTGTTACTTGCTAATGAAAAACATTATGGTAAATTTTGTTAGGCTTATACTTTTAAAAATGCTATTATTTCACCAAAAAAGAGGAACCTCATTGGTATAGGCAGAATAAATGCAGATAACAAAAATATGTTCAAAAGTATATATGTGTCTATCTGCACATACACATATTTATAAACACAAATTTTTTCACATGAATTTAAGTGCTAAGAATAGTACAGGAGAAATTTATTAGTGGTAAATCTGAGGATTCCTTATTTTAAAAATGAATAAAATTTTCCTAATTGTTAATAAAATGTTAAAATTTTAATGTTAATGTATTGCAGAAAGTATTATATGTTTACCTCCACATTTAATCTCTAAGCTGTGTTCCAGACATTATAAGGATCCCAGAAATATTTAGTAAAATATGTTCATGTCAGAATCCAGTGGTACTGACACTTAAAAAAATCATTATTCAGACTGAAGCATCTAACTTTATTTCTCAAAGAATAAAGACAGTCTAGATTAATCAGATATTTTCACAATTTAGTCCAGATTTTTATTTTCCAATCATCTTTGATATGCATTACTAAGCAACAATAAATACTTCAGCTCCCTAGAATAAAATTATTTTATAAATCCAAAGAATCAATAATTCATATTGAATCTGTGTGAAAGTCTGGTTTTTTTACATCTATTCAAAATCTCAGTAACCTACTTTACAGTGTTTTTCAACTTCACAGTGATCATTTGTAGAAAGCCTACTATGTAGAAAAGTATAAAAATCTATTAAGAAAGCACTTCTAGAGTGGTGTCTTAAAGTGCTCCTTGTACCCTCTCCCCAGTGAAATAAATATCATGGGTGAAATTAGATAGATTAATCTCATAAATTATCAGCAAAATGTCCTAAGGACATGCAACAAATGAAGAAACATTGATTTGGCAAAATCTAATAAATCTCCCTGAGAATAGGTTCATTTTGGGGCAATTGTTCCACAACTCACTTTCCTCTATCCGGCTTAGCCTGATGGAAGCTCTATGACAAGAAAGTACAACCAAGAACATAGGGCTTTGTCTCCTCCCTCATCTCAGTTGAGTGCATGATTTCCTCCCAGGAGCTGCTGGCCACCAGCATTCCTCATCCCAGCTTCATGATGCTGTGACTCTATTCCAGTCAAAAAACCAAATAGTCTGGGCTCTCTTACTCCACCCAGCCCCCAATCATAGGATGGAAGATTACTCCAGGTGTAGCTAGCTGGCTGTTAATACTGGGCCCTGATTGTCACTGCCTCACCTATATTCCAGGGCAGAGATTCAAGATCAACACAAGAACAATTTGACAAGAAAAAAGAACTACCATTCCTGCCAGGCATTATACTCATTAGAACAGTGTCGCTCTTTCAGAAGTGATCCATTGCTCTCAGCACCAGCTCAGAAGTGCTGGTGCAGGGGTTCTGCCCAGAGATATGAGTAAGCACAACAACAGAATATCCTAGAGCTCCCTAAAGAGTCTTTATTTGAGACAGGTAAGGTAAAATGCAAGCCTTAGGACATTATTAAAAAGAATGAAGATTTTGATGGTGAAAAATTAAGAGGAGACTAGAAGCAGTATGGACAAGATAGACATATAACAGTATAACAGTAGACAAGCTAGAATTTTACCACAGAGAACCAGGAAAAGATACAGCTAAAAGGAGCAGTGATTAACTAGATCTACGATTCCAGTTAGTTAAGTCTTATCTCAAGGAATACTTCTGAAAATGAGCCCAAATTAGATTAAATCAAACTCTTAAGATATTGTCAAAATTAAATTAAATTAAATTAAATCAAAATCTTAAGATATTGTCAAGAACAACAGACAAATCAGCTAGCAGTCAGTGAAGGCTACCAGGTGGGTATGATAGCAATAGAGGAAGACTAGCTAGAAATTTAGCAGTGAGATCACAGAAAGTGCTGGATAACTAAAGCCATTGCGATCTTTTGAGAGGATAAAGGTCCGAAATCAATGTGACCATGTGCATGTCCAAGGGTGTGTCTTCTAACAATGTGAGGGGCTGTATGTTGTTGGGAAAATGGATTTCACTGAAATGGTTGAGCAAAGTCAACAAACAAATATGCCTGTAAACAGTAACACCAAGAAGCCCAAGAATATCTTAAAACAGCAAGAGGAAAACAATCTGTTCAGAAGCGGGAACACCAGTAAGAATAACAACTTAGTTTTCACCAAAAATGATGGAAAACATAAGGCAATGGGATCATGTATTTTAAGTGCTGAAAGGAGAAAAAATGGCAATCACATATCTCACGATCAACTAAATATTCTTTCAAAAATGAGGATGAATGAAGGCATTCCCAGATTATCAAAACCCGAGAGAACTCAGTGGCAGCACATCTGCTTCTCATGAAACGCTAAAGGAAACTCTTCAGTTCTTCACTCAATAGTAATTGGAATGCAAAACAAAACAACAAATTTTGCCAGTAAAGGTAATTATGTAGAAAATTGTAAAAGATGACATAATTGCACATTTCTTCTCCTTTCTTCTCTTAATTGATTTTAAAAGAAAGTACATAGAATAATAGGTGTATAATTATATTGTTGGACTTACAGCACACAAAGATGAATGTGAGTGGGAGAAAAGCTGTGCTGATGTAAAAACATGACGACCAATGATAACCACAAGAAGAAATGGAGAGAACCCTAAGTGGTAAATAACAAGGTTGATGTAGCAAAACTCTGCAATTATATGCTTACTCTCCTTTGTTCCCTCAGCTTCCTTAAAAGACAGAAAATTATCTAAAGTAACAATTACAAAAATGCATTATCTGGCATGTAACACAGAACATGCACACCCAACACACACATGAGAGGAAACACTGGTAGCAAATTGCCTTAGTGTATTAAGGCTGCTAAAACAGAATACCAAAGACTGGGTGGCTCAGAGACAAAACTTTATTTGTTAGTTATGGAGGGCAGGAATTGCAAGATGAGGGTTACTGGCAGATTTGGTGTCTGCTGAAGACCCAAATCCTGGTTCAGAAACTGCCTTCTTTTTGCTGTGTCCTCACATAGTAGAAGAGCTAGGGAAGTGTTCTGGGGTGTCTTTCATCAAGATGTTAATTCCATTCACAAGGGCTTTATCCTCATAACCTAGCCACCACCATCATCCCAAAGGTTCACTTCCAAAAACTGCCCCTTTGAGGATTAAGTTTCGCAATGACTTTTGGGAGAGAAACAAATATTCAGTCAATACCGGCAATACAGTTCTATAGAGGTATAATATCTCTATAACATACCAGCATTGTTAGCATAAATCTAAGGTGTATAACAATAAATTCTTCAGTATACTATAGTCTCTGGGTCATCCACTAGAAAAATAACCAATACCTACTAATGTGTATGTGCTTTTATTTTTAAAAAAGTTAAATGGTAAGCACATACAATCATATCAATAGTTAAACTGAGGGGCTAGAATGATGGTTCAATAGTTACGGCACTTGCCTGTCATGAGCGGGCACTCAGGTTCGAATCCTAGCACCACATACACAGTGAAATCTTGGAGCAACAAAAGCCACATGAAAAACTAAATAAAAATAAACTGATTCACTCTTTTCTCTTTCTCTCTCTCTTATTGTACCTCTCTCTTTAAAAAAAAAAATACTTAAACTGACCGACTGAATAAAAACAACAAAATCCAAAATATTTTTTCCACCAGAGATAACACTTTAATACTCAGATACAAACAAAATGAAAATACCAATATACAATAAAAAGCAATAATCAAAAAGCAAAAAAATGGCTGTATAAGTATAATACAAGATATATTGTGAAACAAAAACAAGGTTACTAGGATAAAAGGGGACACTGAACAATGCATAAACTGAAATCATGCAAAGCAGGTTTTCTAACCACAAGGAAAGAAAATAAGACATTAATAACAGAAGGATATTGGAAAGAATTGCAAAAGTAACACACTCCTAAAAACCCAGTGGCCTAAAAAATACAAAAAATAATATTTTGACATGAATGAAGAAGAAAACAAAACTTATGAGATAAAATTAAACAATGTTTAAGGGATGGTTCTTAACTATGAAAGCATTTTAAAAGATTTATTTTAAATCACTGATATCACATTTCACCTTGTGACACTTGATTTGTGCCCCTTTTGGAGCACAGATCAATTGAAGTAAAGAACAGAGAAAAAATACAGAAAATGAACAAGACTATAAAACTGATACACTTTTAGCAAGATTAATCAAGAAAAAAAGGTTTTTTAATGATTTGACTATTCAAATCATTAAAATAATAAAAGAAAACATCTCTTCTAATTTATAAAAATACAAAGAATTATAAGGAAAACCATGAACAACTGTATGCCAACATATTATTACTAAGATGAAATGGACAAATTCTTAGAAAAATGCAAACTATTAAAATTGAATCGAGAATAGAGGGAAAATCTCAATGTACCTACAATAAGTAAGGAAAATGAATCAGTAATTTTAAAACTTCCTACAAAGAAAGAACTATGTTCAGATGACTGCACTTCTGAATTCTACCACCTAGAAGAAAATTAATAACCGTTCTTTACAAACTTTCATAAAATAGGAGAAAATGTTCCTCAGTGTGTTATTTTTGACCAATATTACCCTGATACCAAAACTAGACAAAGACACGGAAAAGAAAATTGAATGTAATATGCCTTATGATGCTTCATGCAAAACTATCAACAAAATCTCAGCAACCCTCAGCCACCTAATGAAAAGGTCAATAGGATGATTAAAGTGGAACTTCTCCAGTAATGTAAAGTTGGTTTAACAACTGAAACTCAATCAATACCATACACCATGTCAAGCAAAGAAAGATAAGCACATGATTACCTCATACATGTAGGAAAAAAAGATGCAACACATTCCAACATATTTTAGTGGGAACTACCACCAAGAGTCTAGGTATAGAAGGACGCAGCCTCAACCTGACAAACAGCATACATGAAAATTCCATGGCAATCATACCTGATGGTGAAAGCATGAACACTTCCCTCCAAAAATTAGGAACAGGTAAGGAATCTACCCACACCATGTCCATCACTAATACACTGGGGATTCTAAACAGCACAAAGGTACAAAACGTTAAAAAATAAAGATATCCAGTTGGGAATAAAAGCAAATCTTCTATTTGCAGGCAACATTTTATTATGATCCTAAATGCAGAAAATCCTAACATACATACACACACTCAACTATGAGAATTAAAAGTTTAACAAAGGTAAAAGATATGAGAATCTAAACACCAAGATCAACTGTACTTCTATATACTAGGAAATAATCTGAAAATGAAATTAAGAAACCAGCTCCACAGCCAGACACAGTGATGCAGGCCTATATTCCCAGATGCTCGAGAGGCTGAGGCAGCAGGATTACAAGTTCAAGGCCAGCCTAGGAAACTTTGAAAGGCCCAAAGCAACTTAGCAAAGTCTTGTTTCAAAATTTAAAAAAAAAAATACAATAAAAAGGGCTAGGATGTGGCATGGTGGTTAATTGCTCCTGGGTTCAAAATCTGGTTTAAAAAAAAAAAAAGGAAAGTAATATGAAAAAAAGAAAGTTTAAAACTTGTACTATGAAATCTATAAAACATTGTTGAAAGAAATGAAATATCTAAATAATTGGAAATATATGTCATGGACACCAATTAATACAACTAAATGGCAAAACTTCCCAAATTGATATAAATTCAACCCAATGCACATCAAAATTCAAACTGTTTTGCTTTTCAGAAATTGATATGCTCATTCCAAATTTCATATGAAAACAGATCCAGAGTAGTCAAAACAATCTTGAAAGAGAGAACAAAGCTAGAGAACACAGTCTTCCCAATTTCAAAACTTACTACAAAACTACAATAATCAAGATAGTGAGATACAGGCATAAGAACAGAATATCTAAATCAGGAGAGCAGAATGGAAAGTACAGATCAATCCCTGTTTTTTTTTTTTTGTTTTGTTTTTTTTTTTTTTTGCTCAGGTGATTTTTCAGCAAGATAAGAATGACAAGAAAATTCAATGGAAGGATAGACACTTTTTTCATCAAATGGTCCAAAAATAAGAAGATAATGACATACAAAATAATGAAGTTGAACTTTCTTGCACCATACACAAAAATTTGCTCAACTTAGTTCATAAACCTAAACAAGTCCAGCTAAAGCTATAAAAGCTTTAGAAGAAAACATAGGAGTAAATCTTAGATACAATACCAAAAACATAAAAAACAAAAGAAAACATGGATTAATTAAGACTTTGTCAAAAATTTAAAATTCTGTGCTATAAAGGATATTATCAAAAAAGAGAGAGGCAACACACAGAATGTAAAAAAGTACTTAAATTCCAAATATACGGTAAGAAACTTATCTAAAATATGCATTTTAAGAAGCACTCTCAAGTGCTGGAGCAGTGGTTCTGCAGTTACACTGTTTGCCTGGCATATGCAGGTACGCGGGTTCAAACCCCAGCACCACATACACAACGAAGTGTTGGTGCAACAAAAGTCATATGAAAAACTAAATAAAAATTGCTTCTTTCTTTCTGTCTTTCTCACTGTCCCATTTTCTTTAAAAAAAAAAAAGCACTCTCAAATAATTAAAAGAAAAAGAACCCAATTAAAATGACAAAAAGAATTTGAATATTTATCCAAAAAGATATATTAAGGGGCTAGAGCGGTGGCTCAGCAGTTACAGTGCTTGCCTGGCATGTGCAAGTACACGGGTTCAAACCCCAGCACCCAAATACACAACTAAGAGTCAGAGCAATGAAAGCCATGTGAAAAACTCAATAAAAATTGATTCTCTCTGTCTCTGTCTCTCTCTCTCTCACCCTCTCTCTCTTAGATATTTATATTTACATATATTAATTATCATAAGCACATCAAAAGAAGCTCAACATAATTTTCCATTTAGGAAATGCAAATCAAAACTACAATGAGATACTCCTTTATATCCACTACATGGTCTATGATGAAGAATTCTGATAATAGCAAGTGTTCTCCAGACTGTGAAACAACTGGTTACCACCAGTTTGACTGATGATGGAAACACAAAATGGTGGAGGAGTATTGAAAAACAGTTTGGCAGAGCCTTAAAATATTAAACACAGTTACCCTAAGACAAGTCTTTTACTCAGGTGTTTACCCAGGAGACAGATATATTCAGGGGGAAAAACTTCTCATGAAGGTTCACAGCAACATCATTCCTCATAATCAAAAAGTGGAAACAACTCATATGTCATCAACAGTTAAGTAGAAAAATAAACAGTGGCATATCTGTGCAATTAAATACAATTTAGCAATAAAAGAAATAAAGTACTGATGCATTCTTCAACATGGATGAACCTTGAAAACATCATGCTAAGTGGAAGAAGCCACTCAGACCATATATGGTAGTTCTACTTGTATGAAGTTCAGAATAAGCAAATCCATTAAGTCAGAAAGTAGATGAGTGGTTACCTATATAATTTAGGGGGATGGCTGCTAACAGGCATTTTTGTATTCTAAAAATTGCTGTTGGTTACACAATTCAAAAATATGCTTAAAACCACAAAATTGTATAAATTCATGAATTATATTAAATATAACTTAATAACAACAATGTATAATATGAATTGACACCCTAGCCCATACAAGCACCTCACTGACAAAGTAGGATTCTCTAGAGATGGCCAGCTTCTGTCTCTCTTGCTATTGAGCTTTCCTTAGTGAGCATGACAAGAAAGAAGGTCAAGTTGTTACAAAGAGCTATTTTCCCACTAAGTTCTCCTGTATCTCTCAAGTGCTTGATGAGTTATGCATCTAGGGCTATAGAATACAGGCTACATTATAATGAAAAACAGGAAAGAAGTGTGCAATGTCTGCCACAGAATAATGCATTCTTTCTTTTTTTCTTCCTTTTTTTTTTAAGCCAAACAACTTTATTTAGTTTTTCAATTGACTTTCACTGCTCCAAGACAGCTGTTTAGGTGGTGCTGGGGTTTGAACCAGTGTACTTGCGCATGCCAGGCAAGCACCATAACTGCAGAGCCACTGCTCCAGACCCCTTTTCTTTTCTTTTTTAAAGAGAGGGACAGTGAGAGTGAGAGAGAGAGCGAGAGAGAATCAATTTTATTTAGTTTTTCATGTCTCCCTTGCTGCTCTGACCCTCCTAAGTGGTGCTGGGGTATGAACTTGCATACTTGAACATGCAAGGCAAGTGCTGTTAACTGCTGAGCTACCACTCCAGCCCCGAATAATGCTTGCTTAATCATAATTTAAACAATTGCTACCAAAGTCTAGGACTCAGAAAATGTAATTGAGATTTTTAAAGTTCTATACACAAGTCAGACAATGGTGAAAAACAACTCATTTGAATCCATCCTTAGCTAGATCTTGATAGTACACATGATCCAGCACAGGAATAGGGTCTGAAAAGTCACAGGGTACATAATGTCAACGTAGACTCAAGAGTGAGATAAGGACCTGCAGAAGACTAGTATTATGTGCCCTCTACTTGCTGATCACTACATTCATTACTATCATGAGACTGGGGTAGAACTTGTAGTACAGGACCAGCAACACAAAACCTAATATGGAAGCAGGACACAGGAGTACAGTCAAGTGACATGAAGAATCCAGTATCATATGTGAAAGTACTGTGAGGAATTATTTATCCATGTCCATATTTTCATCTTTACCATGGTCCATTCAGTATTTATTTATTAATGATCTATTATACATCAAGCCCTAGGAAAATAATGATATACAAGAGAGATGAGGGCCTTCTACTGGTGCTATATGTGACTGTTTCTAAAGTCTATTCATCATTTTAAATTTTAACACTTAACTATAGAAGAACCTTTAACCCTGTAAGTCCAAACATCAATGAATGATTAAATGTTTTCCTAATGTACTCAAACCAATACCATGTACAGCTATAACCAGTATCTTATTTAGCAAATGTAGATAACTAAAGTAATTTTAAATTTTGTTATCTCATATTTTTAGAAACAAGACATGCTGCCAGTTTTAGAGAATACAAAGTAAATGATATTCTGCAATACATGCTGGGAAATTGCTTCATTCTAAGGATCAGATTAAATATTCTTTTTTCCAGAAATCAGAAATAGGAAGAGTTTCAAAATGAAAGAAAAGGAAAATTAGACTTTACATATACATACATACAGGATATATGATTATTATGAATTATTACTCACATAACAATCACTATAATGAGTGCCCCCTCAACTCTCTGCAGCTCTGGGATACATCAGAATTTGATAGGGTTTTCTGACCCAACATTTGCTAAGAAACTTATTAATTTTGATGACTAAATTTGTTCTTACATATATAGTTAAAATCTTTATATGTAAACCTACCCTGGTAGCTAATAAAATCTTTTATGTTTTATCCATATCTGATATACTCTTAAATTTTAATCCTGATGAAAGCATAATTACTTTTTAAAATTTCTCCAAATATGCTAACTAGTAGGGCAAAATTCAGAAGTTTGAATCTGAAACTCTTGTTTTTGATGATGTGAGCATGTGTGTCTATGTACATGTGTGTTGAGAACAAGCAGGAAAATTATCATTTTTGATAAAAAACTAAAAAGAACAAAGAGCCATTACTGAATGTGAAAGTTCTATTCATCACACCATAACTCCACCACCTGTTTATCTCTCAGGCTCTAGTGTAGCACATGTAAGCCACACTTAAAAAAAATACAAAACTTTGTAGTAGCCCAAATCTCATTTAACCAATAGGATGCACAATCTGTAAACAGATAGAAGTTATATTATTACATTCAGGTTCTGATAATACACAAAGTAAATAGGTTCATATGATAGCAAAAAGCGGGGAAGGGGTGGGGCAGTGGGGGAGAGAAACTCTAAGTTCCAGAACTTGCTAACCTGTACCGTTCACCTTACCTAGACTTTGGATTACCTTGGGCCTTCTTCATTATCTACATACATATTTTTTTTACTTCAACCAGTCCTATAGTAATAATTCTCAAATCTATATGTTCATTCCAGATTTCTCCTTGGTCTTCAAGCTTATATGTACAATGGCCTATATATCTAATAGGTATTAAGTTGGACTACATAAAATTTACATTTTTGATGGTCAAGAATTTAAATTGGCAGTTTCACATGGTTCAAATAAATATTTCAGATTTAACAGCCTAAACCTCTAAATTTCTCATTCCCACCATCAAATCAGTTCTACCTTTTGTCCCCTCTACTCAATAAACTGCACCATATCCACCAGTATACTCAACAAAAGTCAAGGAACTAGCCAGGATTCTACTTATCACTCACCACCCACGTCCAGCTCGTGGCAGTGAAAACCTCAGTGCTTCCCCACTCACTTGCCTTCCATTCCTGCCCTATGATACATACTCCACAGAATTATAGGAATTTCAGGATTACCTTAACGTTTGTCCTGTCTTATGGCATCTGACCCAGGTCTGCCTTCTGAGCTCATTGCCCACCCTTCTGCCACACACTCATTCCTGTCCAGGCATATATAGGTCTTTGCCCTCATTAATAACCCACTTGCCCACTGTGAGTAGTCATATGACTATCTCTTTTGGGCCAATAAAGCTTCAGTTTTCAGTATCACCTATGTGGGGAGATGTTCCCTGATTATGCAGTCAAAAGAGGCTGCTATTAACTCTTAATCATCACCGAAGCTGAATTTGCTACACAGAATTTACCACTACCTGATATTTTTATCATTTGTTTTTCCAATTAGTTATTGGTTTCTTTACCAAGCAGAATATAAGCTTCTTGAAAGCAGAGATATCTCTCTTGTTTGCTTCTGTACACAGTGACTAGAACACTAAATACCTGCAGGGACTCAATTAAAAATTCTGAGGTACTAATGAATTATTATTGAGAACAAGAGAAAAAGAGTTCAGAAAAAAGGACATTCTTGGGCTGGAGTGGTGGCTCAGCAGTTCAGGCACTTGCCTGGCATGCACAAGGACACTGGTTCCAACCCCAGCACCATGTACACAACAAAGTGTCAGAGCAATGAAGGCCACATGAAAACTAAACACAATTTGATTCTCTCTCTCTCTCTCTCTTTCTCTCCTCTCACTATAAAAAATAAAAAGAAAAAAGGACATTCTTGTTGGGATGTTTCTTACATGCTTTTATAATAACTTATTGAAATTAAAAACAGTTTCTATTTGTATGTCTGGTAAAAAATAAAGAGAAATTGTGTAAATATAAGTAAACCTTGAATCTCAGTAAGCCTGGAAGAAAAGAATATAATCAAGTACAAAGATAAAAGCACATGGCAGCCGAGATCGGTATTAGAATCAGAGTAAACTGAGTTGAAATTTGATTTTGCTAATTTATAGCTATAAGATCTTGAAAAATGTTTGACTTGCCTGAACCTTCAAAATCTCATATATAAAATGAGGCTACACCCTACCCCCAAGCACACAACACGGTATTTTTAAGCACAAAAATTTTTGAAAATCAAAAATAGTAATGTATTTAATTCAACTGAAAAAGTGAAGATTATTAATAAAAACTTTGTTTTGTTTTCAAACCAATCTACAATCAGCCACAGTGTGTCATCTGGTCGATTGTTCTGTAATTCTACTAAATAATACTGTTCCCTCCTGTGATAGGGATAACTATTTCAGGATGACTGAATATTCAGGAAATAATATTAATTATCTTCTCTAGAATTTCTGTATTTCTGTTTACATTTAATCCCTCAGGAGAAAATAAAATGAAAGCTACTTATTGGGTCCAATTTTCCAAGCTTATTATATTCCTTATGGTTGCAAATATTTCATAATGTGTTCTGGGACATCTTTTCATCTTTTTTTTAAAGAGAGAGGGACAGTGAGAGAGAGAGAGAGAAAGGTGGAATCAATTTTATTTAGTTTTCATGTGGCCTTTGTTGCTCCGACACTTTGTTGTGTATGTGGTGCTGGGATTTGAACTCTTCACTTGCACCTTCCAGGCAAGCGCTGTAACCACTACACCACTGCTCCAGCCCTGAGACCTGTTAATTAGACAGAGGAGATTTCCATTTCCAAGCAGAATATTATCATGCAATCACACATCTTACACACACACCACTCTTTTTTTTTTCCATAAACATCAAAAGCTGAGGAGTGAATGTATGAAGTTGGCTTGAAGGAACTCAAGAGGGTCAAAATCAGAAACACTAAAACACTGTTTCAACTAAAAACTCTTCAGATATAGAGCAATATACTCACTTGGAAATGTAATATAAATGCTATCTTGATATACATTGGTCACTTTTACACAATTACTCTGAATTTTACCAAACATACAAATAAAAGTGCTGTAGTTAACTCTCATCTAACAATGAGCTGTTATGAGCACAACATAAACTTAAGCCAACAAAAATATCTCTTTCCTAGTCTCTGTGATTTTTGAAAAGGAAGGAAAACAAAAGCCAATTAAAGATCCTAACACACCCATTAGATTAGAGAAAGGGTCAGGCACTGGATGAGGAAGCTAATTACACAAGAATAAAAACAAATCCAAACAAAAACCAAGCTAATTTTCTCAAAAATGAATAAGGCATTCCTACATATTTCTCCTAAAAAACAGAAAGAGAATCATTGTTAAAATTACCATTTGAGGGGGCTGGAGCTGTGGCTCAGCAGTTACGACGTTTGCCTGGCATGCGTGAGGACGCAAGTTCAAACCCCAGCACCACGTACACAACATTCCAAACAACAAAAGCCACATGGAAAACCTATAATAAAATTGATTCTTTTTCTCTCTCTCTCACCGTCCCTCTCTCTTAAACAATAAATGCCATTTAAAATAGTCCACATGTTAAACAAGTAGGCATTATGTGACATTATAATCCCAATGATTTTCTTTTGCAAAGTTCAGAACAATATTCAGACTTTCAGGATATACAACAGCCTGCCAAGTGCACCATTCTGATATTTAAAATATAAAGGACCCACAATTTGTTGACTATCTTCTTTGTGCTTTTTCACTCATTGCTACAGTCCACCCTTCCAAATCCCTTATATGAACAGGTGCTGTAATTTTTATGCTGTACTTGAAGAATCACAGTTTAGTGAGACTCCCCACCGTGGCAAACCTCATAGACTAGTAACAGAGCTCTTATCCAAGGGTCATGCCATTCGTTAGCTGTGCACTTGCTCACAAGGCCTTTAGTATAACCTTTTTTTTTTATTTAAATAATTTTATGAGTTTTATTTATGAACGTGCTGATCATTTCAATGACCCAATTTTCACTTAGGACTTAATTATGGCATTATCTTGCAAATGCAGCCGGATGCACTCCACTTGGCTATGCTGCGTTAAAAGAGGTCACTTTCTTTAACAAACAAGCAAAACAACAACAAAACTTTCCTCTACTCAAAAATACATCCCTTCATCTCTATTTCTTACATTATCAAAATTCTCATCATTCCAGATTTAATTTAACCTAAAAAGCATTTGCTGTGTCAGACAGGGTCTCTGTATACTGTTGCATTTTCTTTTTCTTTTTTTTTTCACATTTATTAGAAGTATATAGCGATACAGGATACGGATGAGGGGGAAACATTGTCAAAACAGTAGCAATCAATGTGTATAAACTTTGTTATCCAGGGGTAATGCCAACGCATAGATAAGCTACTATGGGTTTCATCTGTTGCAGTTTCCCCCAGAAGAACTCATGTGTTAAATGGGTATCTAGTGGAGGAATGACATCGGCTTCTGGGATGGTTCCCCCATCTTCCCAATCACCAGACTCCTATGAGTTCTTCATATACCCTCCCCCTCCCCATCCCCTTCCCTACACCTCCAAGTTACCTAGGGAGCTTTCCCCCTGTTGCACTGAAAGTCATTCAATTTGAGGTTTGGCTGACCTAACAAAATCTAGTATAACCTTTAACGTCTACTCCTCAGCAGAACTCTTCACTGTAAACAAGTAAGTCTGATGAGTTTCTCTAGTTTTGCCATTTGTTAGGGCTTTTTCAGATGAAAATCCATTATTTCTTACTCTAAATCGGTTAATTTTCATAGTACAATCATAGACTAACCTAGCTCACAAGTTTGGAAACTCCATGAGTCCATCAGGTGTCTGTATCATTTAGCAAACTGCCATTTCATAATATTCTCTCCACTCAGAATAGATGTTTAGCCTCTAATATTTATTAAATAACCTTCATTTACGCTCTCTCTCATTAAGAGAAAATGACGATACAAATTTTGCAAAGCTTAGTTTCTAACTGGAGAGATGTGATAAATAATGCTGAAATACTCAACGTGACTGGCATGAAGGCATGATAGCAAACAAAAGGGAAATTTGATAATTCACAGCTGTGATAATTGTTATTCTCATTACTGTAATAGTTAAGTAGCAATATTAGAGAAATATGAATCTACAAATAAGTTGCAAAGTAGAAATAAACACACTTAATTTTTATAATAGGAAACATGAAATTACCATTGAAAGGCATAATAGCTGAAAGAAGGTTTCCACTATAAGAAAACATTTTCTTTAATTATAATGTATTCACTCTGTTCACTCTGCTCATTTATGTCCCAGTTTAATTTTAACCTATGCAGGCACTTTGGTGAAAATCACAGTAAAATTCTAGTGACTCTCTAATAGGAATTATCATCTGAATTTTTATTCTTCATACTCAACAAGGAAGTTAATAAAATTATCAAGTCCCTAACAACTAAAGAACCAAATAATTTAACTATTATTAACTTTTAGAAGCCATATTATGTAGTAGAAAAGGGAGCTTTGGGAATGAACAATCCAGAATTCATATTTCTGTTCATCACTTTAAAACTGTGTGACCAATGGGCTGGAGCAGTGGCTCAGCGGTTATGGCTCTTGCCCAGCAAGCAAAAGTACACGAGTTCAAACCCCAGCACCATGTACGCAATGAAGTCTCAGAGCAAAGAAAGCCACATGAAAAACTAAATAAAATTGATTCTCTCTCTCTCTAAAAAAAAAAAAAGCTGTGTGACACAGGAGTCCCCCATTGTGTTTGAACTCCCATCTAAAACTTGGAAAACATCCTAAATGACTGGGCACAGTGGCCATGCCTATAATCCCAACAACTCAGGAAGAGAGGCAGGAGGATCACAAGTTCAAAATGAGCCTCAGCAAATTAACAAGGCCATAAGCAACTTAGGGAACACTGTCTCAAAATTTAAAAATAATAAAAAATTTTATAAAGGGACTGGAGTAAAACTCAGTGGTTAAGTATCCCTAGGTTCAATTCCTAGCACAAAGAAAAAGAAAGAAAGAAAGAAGGAAGGAAGGAAGGAAACTGAAAGAAACGAACTGAAAGAAACGAACTGAGAGAGCCTAAATAAAATAGTATAAGGATTAGTAAAAGAAATTAATTCTATATATATATTGTCTTACATCTAGTGGCCACTCAATAAATGTTCTATATTCTATATAATAACTTGGTAATCTTTCCATGAAAAAAAATTGTTTTCAAGTTTAATTTTCACAGAGTCATGGAAATGATACCTTCTGCGGTAATTCATTAATTAATAACTTATCATACTATTTACTAGGCTCATTATCTTTATTATCCTTTTATTATCTCTTTCATACATTCATTTATTAACAGTTATTATCTGCTATAATTTGGACCTGAAGTGTTCCCCAAGAGTTCATATGTTGAAAGGTTTGTTTTCCAGAATGGTGGAAACTTTAAAAGGTAGGACCTAGTACCTAATAGAAGATTTTAGGTCACTGGAAGAGTATCTCAGAAGGGATCTTCCATTCTTTTTTGATTCCTGGCCATGATGTGAGTAGGTTTGGTCTGCCCTACGTTCCCACTGTCATGTGTTGTCCACTCAGCAACCAGAGGCCAAAAAGCAATACACAAATATGATCATAGATCAGAACCTTCCCAACCATGAGCCAAAGCAAACCTTTATCTTTATAAAGTGATTATCTCAGGTACTTGTTATAGTAACAGAAAGCTGACAAACATATTAACTCTTTCATATACTTTTTTGTTCTAAACAGGTTGTGTATTTTTAACTCAATTATTCTGTACATTTCTTGGTACCATGGCAAAGACAAAAAAAAACCTATACAGCAAAAGCTATAGATGTTAAGCTCATTAATGTTGGGGAAAGTATTATACTTGGTTTACTACAACATTAATGTTTTGCTGTATTAGTGGTAAATAGATATGAATTCATACATCTTAAATTCAGAGTTCGTAGATTTTACATTTATGCTAGAAATTTATACAAAATTACTTCATACCAAGACATTTCTTGTCCTCAAATTATTCCATTACTCATTTCATAGATATGGATAATGGCTTTTATAGACCACTTATTTTCTATACCAAAAAATAATCATTAGTACTTAAGTATTTGCTTCTCATTGTTTTTGTACTTGCAACACTCTTTTAAAAATATAACTGCCAAAAACTTTTATGTTTGATTTATTCACACTGGATTTTTTTTATGATGTATATAACAAACTAAGACCACCTACCCCCTTTATTTACCTAAAGGGGAACAAAGCACCATGAGAAAAGATTACAAATCCAAAGAAAATTGCTAAAGCATTTATAATATTTCCATCAACATTTTTTCTTTTACTTTAACATAATAAAGAATAAACTCTTTAAAATAAAATATTCTATGTCATAGATGCTAAGAAAAAATGTGTGTACCAATGGTAACTCCCAGATTAAAGCAACAAAGGTAAAAACATCAAGAATTATTTAGCACCTACTATTACCCTGGTACCTAATAAAACAGCAGTCATGAAAAAAAACGTTTTTCACCTAATCAACAATAATCTGTAATAATGGCAGAACAAAAACGATAAAAGACTGATTAGTTAACAAATGGATCTATATATTGTATGTTCCTCAGTGTCCCCAATTTAATACTATACTTCAGTTTTCCTGAATAAACTGTGTGCTATTTCTAGTGCAGACTCTGAGGTGGTTTCTGTACTTGCTTATAAGAGACTAAACATTTTGATTAGAAGCGAGTCTACTAATATTCCGTGAGATCCTATCACTGAAGCTGCTCCAATACTTAAGGCATTTGAGCATTTGTAAAGTGGCATAGAAACACGACTTCCACTTCCTCTCCTGAGAGTTACAGGTGTGCATAAAAGTTATAGTGAAAAAACAAGCATCATACTACACTCAGAGACTGAAAGCAAGAATAGTGCAACCAATCAGGATAGACAAGTACAAGGGGAAAACTTGGGGCAACTATAAAGACATGATATTCTTTTTTTTATGTATATTACTTTTTTATTTTTATTTTATTTTTTTTATTATTAGAATATAGAAATACAGTTGAGGGAGAAACATTATCAAAACAT
>PVKS010023730.1:0-31983 GCA_004027875.1 Aplodontia rufa | reverse complement strand
CTGTTCAAATTACCAAAAAGCTACCTTGGACTCTGTAGGTTGTAGGGCTGATTAATATCTAGTAGGTACTCAATAAATGTACAGTAATGGCCAATCCCAGGGAAAAAAAAGCTTACTAAGTAGAAATTGCTTTATTTTATACAATATAAAATTAGAACAGCTTTTGGTAAATGTTTTATTAAAAATTCAAAATAGTATACAAATGCATTAAACATTTCAAACAGTCTCCTAGGAGAAAACCATGGAGAAAGGTTTTATAAATGATATAACATATCTATCTTTCAGTTTTCATATGTATTTTTTGTTCACAGAGTAATTAGGTCTAGCATGAAAGATATTTAATTTTTGTTTTACACAATTCTTCATTAGTATATTTGTTGGAGGATTTAAAGGGCTTTATTCTCTGATTTTCCAATAATAGATCAATAATAGATCTATAGTTCTGCAGAGGAATTGTGAAATGAATTATCTGATGAAAAACATATTAATTTAATTCCCACTTTAATTTTTCTTCATAGCCTGAGGATAACTATGAATGAAGGATGACTATTTTAATATTTAGGCTCTGTTATAATAGGAGTAAATATAGGAAATGAAGGTTTTGTTCATGTGTTGTTTCAGAAATCAAAGGCACTGATCAAAAGTGTAATAGAATAATTTCATAGAACATTAAGGTGGAAATAAAGTATAAAATGAATTTAGCAAAGATAGCTTTATGAGTACCATATTGTCTTCCTTCAAATAGAGACTGCTTAAAGTTTTTAAAATATTAGTCAATATTAATTTTGTGACTGTTTTTAAAATATTCCTGTTCTACACTGAAAATACAAGAGATGATGTTTTGTGAGTAAAGATATTTTATATTTAAATTTTGATATTCCAAAAAAAATAAATAAATTTTGATATTCCTCCGATCATGTTCTCCTTTTCATATGCAAAATCACGGGAGTTCTTGTTTTTATTTATTTTTATTATTTTGCTAAGTATATTTGCTGGTATATTTTCAAGGCTTTATGTAAAAAATCAATTTCCTAATCAAGTATTTCTAGGAAATATAAAATAAAATAAATACATAGTTGATGAATGCAGTTTTTTATTGTCACGTTGATCAGTCTCTGCTGATTTCTGTAGTGACCTTTCAGAATTGGAATATAGAATGTAATAATCTTTCATAAATTAAGTAACTGTGCAGCATTACATGCTGTTTCTTTTTTCTGGAATATTTGTGTATAATTCTGTGCTGTATATGACAGATAAACTAAACAATATAGTAATTTTATAATGCAAAGTCCATTATTATCCAAGATATCAAGGATTTGAAGCCTGAGTTTTTGTATTTCAATTAAATCTGCTTTGTGTTATATTCCACCACATTTTCAGTTTGGTTTTATGAGAACTTAATAAATTTACCATTCTTAAGTTGTTTTGCAAATTTTATATATATAGCAAAATTACAGGCTGTGTAGATGGTTGCATTTGCATAATGAATAGTTGTGTGCTATTCTGAGATCAAAGATATTTATGAAAAGGGTTAGGAAAATACCAAATTGAAATGGTCCTCTTTTGAGTTTTCACTTTAATATTTGTGTTTTTAAGTAATCTTTTAATTTAAATCAGTTTTATATTTATAGAGAAATTGCAATGATGATGAGAAAATTCTTTGATCCCCCCCACGTCTAGTTTCCCCTATTATTAACATTTTATATGCATATGGTACATTGGTTACAGTTAATAAACCAATGTTAATTACTACACTATTAAAATCTAAATCCTAAATCTAAAGTTCACTCATATTTTCTTAATTTTCAGTCATTTTCCTTTATGCATTTCAGAATCTAACACAGGATACCACATCACAATTCTGAGTTTCTTCTCCTTAGGCATTTCTTGGCTGTGGAAACTTCTTACTTTCCTTGTTTCTAGTAACTGAGGTTATTAAAGAGTACCAGTCAGGTATTGTATAGAAAGTGGCCCCACTGGGATTTGTCTCATAATTTTCTCATGACTAGGCTGAGATTAAAATGCCATTTTCAGCATCACTTTTATTAAAGGTACACACTATCAAAACGACTTATCAGTGTTGATGTTGAGATTGTTCATCTGGCTGAGGGAGCACTGTAAGATTGCTCTATTGTCATGTTACTCTTAACATGTTCTATGTTATAATGTTGGTATACAAGTCCTGTCATGTTACTCTCAAACATGTTCTAGGTTGTAATGTTTGTATACAAGTCATTGCTGAACAGCTCAAATTTGAGGACTTGAGAATTATGTTCCTCTTCCTTGTTTCTGCATAGATTAGTTGGAATTCTTCCATGTGGGAAATTTATCTCTTCTCTTCCACCTATTATTTCAATTTTCATCTGTCTATCATCTATCCAGATATATAATAGACAGATATAACATTACTAAGAACTCATATTTATTGTGTACTTATATACTTTTGGTTATAATCAATAGTATGTTACACTCATTTTGTTTCTGAAATTCTTGGCCATTGGAGAATTTTCTGTTGATTCTGTGTCCCTTTTGACACATTTCCATCACTGTGTCTTTTTACTTGTTTTAATATTTTCTTACATGCTGGCACTACATGCTGTTCCAGGATCATCTTCTATACATGCTATACCATATTTGGAATCAGCCATTTCTCCAAGAAGATTTGTTGCTGTTTTTATATTTGAAAAGCAGGGTTTTTATATTTGAAAAGCCATTGAGACTTCCATGTTTCCAGGCCCTCTCATCTGACAGAGCCAGAAAACATAATGTCTGTATTCTTAGCAGTGTATAGACACATATCCACAGATATTTCTTTGTGTAATCATTTGTGTCTATATTAATCGAAACCTGGTTTAATACTGATGTCTTCAGCTTTAATTCATCAACACAATGATCATTCTACACTCTGCTTCCTTGCCTGCAAACTTCTGCTCTGTGACACCTTCTCCTACCATTTATTTAGGTAATTTTCCATTCCAGTTATGTGTCTAGGACGATCAGAGTTTTTAATTCTATGCACGATGAGGAAAATTTGTATTAGCTAAAGTGATTTTGCACAGTTTTGTCACCGTTTTTTCTTTTGTTCTCTCCAGCATTCAGATTCCCCTCACTTCCATTACCTAGCCTAGTACATACTTCACCTGATACTTGGTCGTTGTAGTTTTGTATATTCAAAAATTAGTATGATTTTGCTGTGTACATGGTGCTGAGGTTTGAACTCACATACTTGTGCATATGAGGCAAGCACAGTAACCCCTGAGTGAGCAAAGAAGGCCACATGAGAAACTAAAATAAAATTGTTTCTCACTTTCTCTCTCTCTCTCTCTCTCTCACTGTCCCTCTCTCTTAAAAAATAAAAAAATAGTGGGATTGATTTATTATATTCTTCATTTCATTCTAGAATACATTAGTTTCCAAAAGTGATTGTTGTTTTAATATGTATATATTAAGATTTAGTCTGTCTGCTGTAAATTTCTGTGGCTACAAATAAATGCATACTATCATGTAGCTATCATTAAAATTTCATGAAATATAGTTTTAAATCCCTAAAAAATATCTTGAATCTCATTTACATAAATCTTCCTTTCTTATCCCAAACCCCTGAACCATTGATTTGCTTTTAGACTATCTGTATAGTTTTACTTTCTTCAAGACGTTATCCAGTTGGGAACATATCATATATAGCCTTTACAGAGTTGCTTCTTTCTCTTGGCTGTATGCATTTAAGGTTTATCCATACGGTTCTGTGTCTTTATAGCTCATTTCTTTTATCACATTCATTGTATGAATGTGACATAGTTTGTTTATCCATTAATTCACCTGCTGATAGCATCTTGGTTGCATCCACATTGGGGTAGCTATTTTGCACAACTATGTGCTGATTTGGTGTAGCCATAGTTTCAAATAATTTGGATGGATACAAAGAACTTCTATATTTTGTTGTATGATAAGACTATGTTTATCTTGGTAATAAGTTGAAAATCTGCCACCAAAGTTTAATTATCATTTTGCCTTCCAATTAGCAATTAGAGATTTTCTTCTATTCCTCATTCTCATTGGTATTTCCTACAGTCAAATTTTGAATTGTAGCCATTCTGAAAGATATGTAGGGATAATTCATTATCATTTTAATTTCAAATTCCCAATTGATGATGATGTTGAGTATCTTTTCTTATGTTTATTTACCATCTGTATTCTTCTTTATGCCTTGTTCATATCTTTCATTCACTTCTTTCTTTGCATTATTTGCTTTTTTATTATTGAGTTACAGTACTTTGTACAGTTTGAATAAAAGTTCTACATTATACATGTGTTTGCAATTGGTTTATATTAGTATGAGAAGACATTTTGGGCTTTTTTTTTAAGAGAGAAGGACAGTGAGAGAGGGAGAGACAGAAAGAATCCATTTTTATTGAGTTTTTCACATGGCTTTCGTTGCTGTGACACTTAGTTGTGTACGTGGGTGCTGGGGCTTGAACCCCTGTACTTGTGCATGCCGGGCAAGCGCCATGACTGCCAAGCACTGCTCCATCCCCATTTTGGATTTTAATAAAGTCCAAATCATTAATTTTTTTCTCTCTTTACTTTTGGTACTGTACCTAAATCTCATCAGAACAATGAAGGCTACCTCATTTTTGAATTTTTTTTTTTTACATATAAGTGTATAATCAACTTGGAGTTAACTTGTGTGGAAAGTACTGAGTAGTTCTTTTTTTGCATACATATATACAATTATTCCAACATCATTTTTAAGAGATTACCCTTTCTCTATTACATTATTTTTATTTCTTGTCAATGACTAGTTAACTAAAGTTGTGTAGAGTTTTATTTTGATTCATTAATCTATATGTGTATTTTTTTGCTAATATCACTTTCTCCTCTTGATCACTAGAGCTTTATAGTAAGTCTAGAAATCAGGTTGTGTGAGAACTCCAACTCTTGCTTCTTTTGCTTGAATGTGTGCAATTAAGATTCACCCTTACATATTTTTATGTCTTAATAGCTCAATTTTACAAATGCCTGAATAATAATTCATTGTATGGATGTGACACAGTTTGTATATTCACCTGTTGACATGCACTTTAACCTTTGTTGCTTCTAAGTCTTGGCAATCATGGTAATGCTACTTTGAACATGTATATGCAGATTTGGGGGTAGACGTATTTCTCTAGCAGCTTTGTGTACTCATTAGCTGTTTGATCAGTGATGGATATCATGAATAAGACTTATATGTCAGTAACATAAATTTGATACAATTCCTAACCTCTCCTTTAGGGGTAGAGATCAGACCTTTTTTCCCATTGCAGTATTTGGGCCAAGATTTGAATGCCCTCAAATCCTGATGCCCTGTGGACTTTACAGGATAAAACGTGTAGTCTAGAACCAGGTCTAAATGATCACCAGGCTGTCATCTACCCTTGATTAAAACCTTATTTGAAATGCTTTTATTTAACTGGAATTGGTGAACCTTTTTCCTTGTTTTGTATATTTGATTTGAGCTATTATAGTAACACATAATTCTAATTCTACATTCATTTTAAAAATCTCTTCTAGTATACACTCTTATCCTGTTTTTGAACTTTGAGGATGGTTTAAAAAACTGAGCAAGAAAATGCAATAATGATGTAGCTTTCTTATAATGTAAGATATTTAGAAAGATAGCATAAATTGATGCCTACAAAATGTTGGAATGGTGTGAAATGGACTGGTACCAAGAAATTGTACAGGGAGGAATGAGAACCACCCTGAATACTGGAAAGGAAGTGAAGCATGATGGAAGTTGATGGAAGGTAATGGAGAAAAGAAGGGCATTAGCCAAACATTACCAAGGTGATTACCACACTCTGGTTCAAAGTCATTCAGTGGAAACACTTTTCCCTATCTATTTCAATTTTCCATGTGATTGGTCGACAGCTGCACTACAGCTTCCCAAGTTCCTTACTAAAGATGATTTTCTGAGTAATTTCAAAAGTATATTAGTAAGGGTCAAGTAACAAATTAAAATTGCTCTCCTATTAATCTATATAATGGTGCTTAACTATGCATAATCACCATTTAAAACAAATTTAGAACTGTCTTCTTATTTTAAGGTTCATGGTCACTATTGAGGTTATGTCTAGAGTCCTCTGCTTAAACACACTTGAATAAACTTACAATAAAATTTAAAATATTCACAATATACTCAGTCTTGTAAAAATGGGGGAAAACTGGGGGCACTACTTTCAAAGTAAGGGCAACCGACGAACTATTTTTTAGAAGAATGACTGAAATTACCTTTAACTTAATACCTTTTATGAAGTGTGAAGTTTTAAAGGGAATTTTGTGTATTAAGGCCATAGATGATAACTATGCCTGATTACTCCTAGAATGGGCCACATATGATAAATATGGCTATAGACTAGGCTATGAATATTGTCATCCACTACTTGGTACATGACTGGATCAAATGAAACTTTAAAGGATATATTCTGAATAACGTTGATAAAAAAACCTACTCTTATGTTCTATTTGATTTTTGACAATATGTACATGTAAAGATGTGAATACTCTTATTTGCAAATATCTCTTTTTACAGAAACAGCTTCCCTTGGAGGCTATGGGAAGGCCTTAAATATATTTTTCAAAGAGGCTCCAAAATGATTCTTCAGATTTTGTCGCAGACATGATAAAGCACATTTTCTAGCCTCCTCGACCCTGTATGGACTCTACCCAACAGTGTCAACCCTTAATAGTGGAAAATCTTGATGGGGTGTGGTTGAGTGGTGGCTCTGCTGACCTGAGCCTGAATGCAGAATTATTCATTATTCACCTTGAGCCTACTGGAATGGGGAGGTGCCCACAAAAATACCAAATTCCATATAACTTTAGCAATAACTACTGAGGGATTTGCCAGAAGTTTCATATTTATAGGCAGAATGTACATGAATTATTGAAATCCAAAGAAAATTATGACTATTTTTCTTAGATTACTGAAAAAAATTAGAAACATATGATTAAAACAGAAAATAACATTTCCAGTTATCTCCAAGTTGAGTGTATATAACCATCAATAAAAATTTAGTAGAGATGCATAAATTTTAAAATAAAAATCTTTTTAAATTTTAACAATTAGAGCTAATAATCTATAATATTCCCTTATAGAAGTATCAAATATTATTGACAATATTAACCTATAAATAAATGTACCCCTTTGTAAACTTGTGAAAATATTTTTAGCGAATTATAATAGTATGGGACTGTACTGGAAATATGTCCATGTTCTGCCCAAGGCTTTTTTTTCTTCTTTTTTTCCCAAGAAAATTTTACTGAAACATGGGACATAGGTTGAAAGAGAAGCCTTAGAAGAAATATCACTGTGTTGCTCTCTATTCAGTAAGAATTCCATAGAGTTTCACCATTCCAGAGGTATGTATTTATATTGCATGTAGGAAAGAGTCCTGAGGTGATTTTGATATCTGCTAGGTGGTAAAGTGAGAGACAGTAATCATATTGTGCCAGGATCCATACCAAACTAAGAAATTTGTTTACACTAAGAAGCAAAACTTTCTGTTTCTCAAGAGGAGAGAAAGGACAGCAGTTTGTCTCCCTTTTAACCACTCAATAGCTTTTTCAGTGTTGTTTGCCTGTACTTCAAATTCTGTGGTGTGTATAGTATCATCTCATCTGGTCCTCATTATTTCATTTAAAGCAGGGATTGGGTCATGGGGGACTGGAAAGATTATTTGCTTTAAGTAATAATAAAATGCTTTACAAACTTATATTTGATTTATATATTTGGGTAGATATTACATATATTTATGTATATATTTTAATAGATAATTTTAATGTAATTTAGATTATTATTATTATTATTAGATTAATGTAATTATAGATTTTTGTTAAATGGATTATTTATTCCTTGTATCAACAAATTATAAGAAAGTGGAAATATTTGTGATGGCAAATAAACTGTCATTTTGATTTTCAAATTTCTACTCTATAGACATTTTTCTCTCCAGTGATAGAATTATACACTTAATATAATTGTCTTGAGGAACTTTTATATTATGTATGTTCGAATGTAAATTCCCCATTCTACCTAAATTTTTTCTTATTCATTTTGAATTTTGCCTAATCAGTTACCTTAGAATCAGGTCAATGTTGTTTCTGGAGAAATTTAGTGTTCCTAAATGTCTGTGAATAATTTAAGATTTCCACTAGTTCTTTGATGTTTTCCCAGTGAGTGTGGTTCTGAGGAATGCTCTATATCCTCTTTGAGCAATGGGATATGATGTGATGAATAGAAATAATACTGTGTCAGTTTCTGGGCAAGACCTGTTTCCTGTCCATGTAAGAAGTTCAGCTTCCTGTAGAGATACCATGGGGCCTGGAGAACACCTAGAGAGAGAGAAAAAAAAAAAAACCCAGGTGAACCCAAATTCTCTGTCATAATCAATAAGTGACTAGATATGTGAAAGAAATCAGGTTAGATTCTCCAGAACATACCATACACTAAATGAATATCAATGAGTGGTATTGGTCAATGCCACATAAAGCAGAAATCTCATTCAAGTAAGAACTTCCATGTTTTTTTAGCTCTTAAATCATGAGCTATAATAAAATGATAACTGTTTTAAGTCATTAAGTTTGGGGGATAGTTTGTTGGACAGCATTGAAAAACTGATTAAGGTGTTGTTGTTGTTGTTTTCCTTCAGAAGTTACAGTGTAGAAACAACATTTTTAGTAATCTATGAGTGGATTATATATTACCCCTTAACTTAGTGCATAAAAAAGTTATAGATTTCGTGGTGCCTATTGATCAGGAGTTAGGTTTAAGTGGGTTTTGGAACTGAGTCTTTCAGGAAGGGTTGAAGTCAGATGTCAGTCACTGCTGGTGGTTGATCTCTTCCTTAACTGGTATTTGCAGATTTAATTCTTTTTTGGTTGTTGAGCTCGGATTCTCATTTTCTCCTGAGCCAAGTATTTTGTTAAATAGTTATCTGTCAAATCAGGCAATACATATTGGCTTAATCAGAGCAAGCAAGATGGTGGGCAAGAGAGGGAACTCTAAAAATACGTAAGTCTCAGTCTCTGGTGACCTAATCTAAACAGTGGCATTCCATCAACTTCCCTCTATTCTAGTCATGAGAAACAACCGTCTTGGTCCTGGCCATATTAATAAAGAGGATGGGATTACACAAAGCGAAGAACACCAAAGCAGAGTGTCATTGGAGGCAATCTTTCAAAGCATGTTTACCACAAACCCTCAGCATTACAAAAACATGCAAAAGTTTTTAGCCTCTCTGAAGTCACAGAGTTATTTACTAAAATTGAGATGCCCAAATAATTAGGAAAACTGTATGGTTTCTCCAACGAAGTGTTCAATGTAATGTCAGCCATCACTGTGGGATGTGATTTTGTCTCTGTTAGTAAGATTTCCATTGTTTGGGCTTGCTTTTATTTTTTAAATCTGCCATGGTGTTAATACAGTTTTTTACACATGATAAATACCCAATAATTGAGTGCTCAAAGAAAACACTATGTGGATGTATATTGGCTGACTATATTTGCACTTAGATGGTGCTTTGCACTTAAACTTATATTAGTACAAAATTTTTGGATGGATTAGCTTTGTTATATGTGTATGTTCATTATCTATAGTTGCCCTCATATCTTGTCTATGAAAAGTATGATTTATCACTTGCATTGAAGCCAGGCTTCCTGTGTGACAAAGTAGCAACACATTAAATTGATTTGTGAATTTGGCAAGTTATTTATCTACATAACATAATGAATCTGTTTGCTCATCCCTCGTTCACCCTCCACAATTCAACATTTCAAATAACCCCATTGTACTTAGGTTGATAAATATCCTTAATCCAGCTAAATCCAGATGCCCTAAATCATACTTTTAGGGTTAGGTTTTCCTAGAAGCCTTCTAATTGTTCTGCCTGATTCCTATGTTGACCTCTACCCTCATCTTAAGGAGGAAATACACACATTAATCTAATACTTTTTTTAGAGTTATAGTGGGAAGGGGAAGGGAGGGATAAGGGAGGGTAATTGGGGGGGCACTCTGGGGGATAATTGCAATATCCAGAATATATATACTTTTTATATTATTTTGTTAAAATCTTGTAAGGTTGTTCAAAAATAAAAAAATAATAAAATATATATGAAATAATGATATTCTCTGGCTCAGAAACTTTCAATGGCTTTCCATCTCATTTAGAATAACATTTAAATTACTTAACATGACTTACAACAACTTAGGATGTTTGGCCCTTCCTTACTCCCATATCTAATTTCTTTTTCTCCTTTCCTCACTTGAAAGCCATATTGATTTTCCTGCTGGTTGATCACCCTGTTTCTACGTTGTATAATTGCATTTGTCACTTCTTCTGCTAGAATAGTCTGAAGTGTTCTGTGATCCAGTCACATTTTTTCTAAATGTTCTGTTCAAATATTCACTTAACAGAGATCACTTCTGTCTAGATATCAAATCTAATTGCACTGTTGAATTTCTGTATGTTCTTTATTTATTTTAAGCCTCTCCTGCACTCTCATTATTTATTATATATCTTCTTTATTTGGATTTTGTTCAGATATAAGCTTTATAGGATAAGGAACAATATTACTTTGTTCATTGCCTATAAAATAAAAGATTTATAAAATAATGGAATTATATATCAGAATAATAACAGTAAAGGTAAATAAAATAAAAGATAACTAATTTGAAAAAAAAAGTAAAGCATTTTTTTCTGAGAGAAAGAGCAAAAGTATTATATTGGAAATATTTTGGATGAAAAAACCTAGAGCTAATTATATAATAATGGCACTGTTCTTCTTTACTTTTAGTTAATATTTTGTACTAACCATAGAGAATACTGGGATTCATAATGTTCACTGTGACATACACATTTTTGTAAATTTATATAAACTGTGCTAATATAGCAGTTAGGAAAACTAAATCATAATACTAAGCAATATTCTAGAACAGTTATGTGAATTCTATGATTTGCATATTGAGATAATTTAATATTAATACACAGGTGATATAGCTTTTTCTACCTATTGAAATATACATCTTAAAATGACAATTAAGTGGTTCACAGTTTCAATATTTTAGTCCTATTGCTCTGTTGTTTAATGACATTAATATTTATTAGCCAATCTAACCTACATTTTATATTTCCTTAGTGATATGAAAAGTCTAATTTTCCTTACAAGTTTAAAAAGAGACAATTAAGAACCACAGGAATCAAGTACCTTGCTCTCCAAACATAGTGGAGAAGGACTATAATTTGACAAGTGAAGGAGTCTGGTTAAAAGACGTCCCACAGATTTGATTAAAACTTTCAAGATTAAATCTGTTCTCATGCTTTCATGAAATTGGCATTGAAGAGTGAGCTGGCTTTTCTAGGGTATGATTTTACAGAGTTGAATAATTGTATATGCTGTTTGTTCAAATATTGTCACTTAATAATACATCTCCGTAAAAAACCCTTGCACTGTGAAATATGTGTGAAAAATATTATCTGTATAATTTAATTAATGGCCTGTCCCAATATCAGGGATCAGGATGCATGCTAATATTTCAATCTCAAATACTCTATATCAAAGATGGACTGCTCAATTTATCTTTCATGTAAGAGGTTTATGAGGTTCCTTTAATAACTTATCTGGTAGTGTAAGATCTGATTGTTTGAAATATCATCAATGCTTCATTTCAGATACATGACCACAGCCCTGTAACAAGGTATGACTAGATAATGAGATGTGGTAGTTACATTCATGCATTTACTAATTCTTGTGCAAGTGAAAATAATCATTTCTATTGCATTTTTGATCTTTTGTCCAGGTTAATATTTGACTGCTTAATAAATAAAGTGGTATATGCCTTTGAACTTATTAGCGTAACTGCTATGATAATGCCTTTTTAAATCTTGAGATAAAAATCTTCAGTATTCAACATGTCAAATTAATAGACTTTATCTAAAGGATTCAGCTCAATTAGATACATCATAATTCATCTTCTAAATCAATCAACTTGGGGCATAATTACATTTATTATTATAATTATGCAACTGTAATATAAAATGCCTGAAAACCCCAGGAATCAAGAACCCTGCTCTGCAAGCATAGTAAGAAAGGACATAGTAAGTTTCGGTTTGTGTATCCAATCAGAACTAGAGGTTCTCCTTCATTGTATAAATTCATTATCCTTTTGTTAAATTATTGACCTTCTAACAAAAGTGTATACATTTTCCTCCTTCAGATTGATAACCGATTTGCACTGCTTGTCTGTCATGTTTGAAATGACAAAGTTAGACATTTTCTCAAATACAACTCCCAGGTCCCTTTCTTTATCTTTACCTTGCCTTTGTTTGTCATCAAGGTACCATATCAATTTAGATGGTACCCTGTTAAATTATACCATGTTCCATAATGTCCCAGGAACTATGTGTCTCTATTTCTTCTTATAAATACTAGTCCTGGCCTAAGAAATACTGGATTGAGTTTATTTTTTCAATTAAAGCAAAAATTATGTTAAATAAAATTTAAAAAGTAAAAGAAATGAGTATATTGCAGAGTAGAGTTGGAGAAATAGAAATAAGGTCAACTTAAAATAATATGCTATAAAATGTGGCTCAGTGGTTTCGGCGCTTGCCCTGCATGCGCAGAGATGTGGGTTCTAACCCCAGCACCACATACACAACGAAGTGTTTGAGCAACAAAAGCCAAATGAAAAACTAAATAAAATTGTCCCTCTTTGTTAAAAAAAATTGGTGGAAATCCCTGGTTATTGAAATGAGTTCTTCTATGTTCCTGAGATTTAGGAATATACACAGAAAAACTTTAGCTAAAATGATTCTACTTCAAAGATCTGCCAAAAGCAATCTTCCAGCTAGCACCATTGTGAAAAAAAAGTTTCCACATATGAATTTAGGGAATTTGAGAGAGTGTGATAACAGCAATAGATAGAGAACTAGGATGTCCTCTGTTATTAATAAAAGCACACAGAAATGAAAATTACTGGGTCCAATGCTAAGTGGGAAAATGTACAAAGAATTGCACAGACACCAATTGAATGTCAAAACAGATGACTGTATGTTGGATGTGCCATTGGATAAGAGGGATTGACCCTTTTTTCACTTTTTTATATGTTCGTGTCACATTAATTGTTCACATTAGAAGGTAGCTTTCAGAATTCTAAAAGATATGGTCCCTGTTCCTAGTTTTAACAGATTGTGTGGAGTTATCTTCTACAGAATCGTTTGCTAACCATTCCCTTCTTCTATTCCATTCCCTATACCTTTCTTTAGATCTTGTCTCTTTCTGCCTTAAAGTTATTTTCAGAAGTGATTTTTGATAAGTCATTTTGGTAAAAAAAAATTGCTTGTTCTATTTGATTCTTAAATATTTGGCTACATATCTATTCTACATGGACACATAATTTCACTTAGCATATTTAAGGTCTTATTGCACTGATGCTGGTTTATTGCTATTGAGACATTTATGTGGATTTAATTGGCATTGATTTGTATGTGATCTTCTTTTATTTCACTATTTAAAATCTGTTTTTATAATTGGTATTTTGCAATTAAACCACATTTCACTATTCTGAACAATTACTCCAATGGTAAAATATTTATTTTTTGTCTAGCATTTTGCTGTGCAGTGGCATGTCCAGTGACTTCCACTATATAATCCTGCATCATGACCCATATTCTCTGTTTCTGAGAGCAAATGATCATTCAGCCAGTTGCTGATAGGGCAATCTTTAACTATGCATTCAGGAACTGGGAGAAAATCATAGGATATGTTTATAGATCATCTGGACCAATTATAAAATGGATTTCACACATAACTCCATCAATCATTTGACCTTCATATGTTTCCTCTCTGCCTATAGTTCTCTAAGGTGTGTGAGGTACTCAGGATTTATTATAAATTCATGGTCTATGACCAGACATTTTGCTTCATCAGAGATTTGGCCTCAGTATGTTCATCATGTTAAATACTGCAGATTACTTTAGGAGAGTTGAGGAGGAATAAGGAGTATACATTTTTGTAGTGCTACAGGATCCTTCTTAAAGTTTATTCAACCTTCATACTATTCAAGAGAGTGAGTTTATGAACAAGTTCATGATTGAAAATGCAGTGCTGGGCATTGATCCTCCATTGTGTTTACTCATGCTAGACTTCTTCCACCAGATCTTGATTTTATTTCATTTATTTTTATTTTTGGTATGCAGATTGACAATTTTTTTCTAGACAGTCTGTTGATATTTATGGCAATAGCTCACATCATTGAATATCATAATTTTCTTTGCTGCTTAACTGTGGCTATAGGATCTCATCACTCACCACCTCTGATGCCCACAGAACATGTAAAACTCATTTTATTTATGTATTTATTTTCCAGGGCCTCAAGTATCCTAAGTAAGCACTCTACCACTAAACTATAACACCCATCTCTGAGACAAACTCTTTTTAATGTTGACACCTTCACCATAATCTTTGCCTTTTATCATATGGCTATTAGAGCATTTGGTATAAATGTGACAACAATTTTTCCTGATATATATTATAATGATTGATAAGGAACATCGTATGAGTACTCAAATTTCCATTGCTAAGGTATGATTGAACCTATCACACATGAAACTCAACTTCCTAGCCTTCTAAGATGCAGTAAATTCTCTTTCTTTGTATCTTCATTTAATCTAAACCAACATCATAATTTCACATCGATCCAGTGTTATGCCACTTCTCCCATTCTGAGAATCCATTATTATAAACAATTCTCTGGTTGTACTGCCCTTCTCAAAGGTAATTTTCACATGTTAAATCACTTTTGGTGTTCAAGAAAGGAGAGATTAACCTTCATAGAGGAGAAAAATGTGTTCCTGTTGACTAGCGGACTATCTTAGTCCATATCCTGTTGCTGACTGGGTAATTTATAAAGGGGGGGGGGAGAGAGAGAGAGAGAGAGAGAGACATTCATTTAGCACATAGTTCCAGAGCATGGTATCAGATACTCGGTATCTGATGAGGTTTTCTTGCTGGGTTTCAACATGGCAAAAGATGTCCCATGGGAGAAAGATCAAGATTGCCAACATCTCTTCCTCCTCTTGTAAAGTCACTTATGCAGTCATAGTGCTCCACTTTTATAACCTTATTGTATCCTACTTATCTCCCAAAGATTACCTCCAAATGCCATTAACATTTCACTTTGGGTTTTATGTTTCAATATGAGCTTTGGAGGAGAAAACACCTAGACCACAGCATGGGCTCAGTTTTTTTGAGATTTCAATTATTTTAAATATTTATAATCTTCCCAAATACTCTCAAATAAATTTCATGAGATCTGGGGATGCTTTGAACACTCGCACTGTAATTTTGCAAAGTGTATGATCAAACCTTGAGTCTTGTTTTCAGAACCCTGATTCTATAGTTAAACTAGAAAGAATTTTTACCTAGGCAGCTAAAAAAAAGGTCTGCTATGATTTATGAATTTCAAATCTTGAGTCTGTAATTTTCTTTCCATATGGTCTCTGGAGTATTAAGACTAGACTTTGAAACTCTACTTGTATTCGTTATTCCTTCCATAGTGTTATATCACAAAGAACAGGTTGTCCCCCAAAGTGCTGACTGAAAAGGTAACAAGTTCACTAATTTGTTTTATAACTGATGCTACATGTCATGAACTACTAGTATCCCATTGTCTCTTGACAATACTTGTGGTTCTTTTTAAATCTAATGCAATTAAGTATACAATCTCTGATTTCTATTTTGAAGCTTCTAGTGCTTTATTTCATAACCAAGTACAGTATCAATTATAAGCTAGTTAAGAAGATAAACATCAGTACAGATTTAAACTCAAAGAAAAGTAGTACAGGGAACCAGAAGCTTTCATGCACATTGGGAGGAAAAGCTGGAATCTCTCCTACTGAGCTACAGGAGGGTGTTTGTTAGGTATAACAAGACTTCACCTCCATAACTTCATGAACCAATGTTCCCCATTTAATTGTATGGATCTGTCTGGAATCCTGCTGTAAGAAACTATGAAAAAAAATGTGGTTTTCAGGGGTTTTACCTATTGTGTTGATATAAAGCATTTGGAATGAATGAGAGGATATTGAGTGACAGCAAAGAGTATATAACTTAATTCCCTATGATACAGACTAGGCTAACAGCCCACAGAGCAGCCACTAGATTCATTCATGTTTTTTTCCCACTACCCTTATCAGATTCATCTTTGATTAGTCCTAGATTATTTTTCTTTCTTTCTTGAAAATGTATGTATAAATATATAAAATCTCAATCTCTTTCTCTGCTCTTCCATGCCCTCTTTCCATCAATCTATTAATATATACTTGAACACTTTTAAGTAGGTGTAGATATATGTTTTCCGTATCAATTTGGTCAGGAATCTACAATCATAAATGTCTTGTTTATTTTCATAGCAGTTGCTCTCAGCAACCCCTCTGGGCTGATAAATCTGCCCAGTGAGTTATCCTTCCTTTTTATGAAGTTTGCAGCTGAGCAGTATTTCCAAGGTCAAGCAAGTAGCCCAAACTGCAGATGCTGTAACAGCCATGAAATCATTTTAAGGAAAAGATGGATAAGGCATTATGTGCATATTATGGAGTCATTGATATGGAAAGGATTTATTTTCTGTTTTGATTAGAAAAGAAGATCATCTGGAGTTTGCATTTATGTAGAATAGACAGCAATTTTCATTTTTAGTTTTACCCGAGAGCTAGTTATTTTTTTATACTGTGTCATAATATAGTCTAAAGACATCTGTACTGCCAAAACTTCATTCAGAATGTCACAGTGGCCCACTAAATCAGTGGTATCATTCTGATCAGGCAGAACATAATGGCTGTAAGAAGTGGCTAGTACTCCATAGATGAGGCTAAATACATGCACTTTAGAGAATGCAAGATAAATTCCAGGAACAGTCAGAAACATGCCTGATAATTGAAGTGCTTTTGTTGTTCCTGTAGTTAGGGCATGCCAGGATATTTGTTCCAAGAATAATAAACTTTATCCTCTACTACAGAGAAGAAAGTAACATGTTGGTAGGATTTTTTTTCTATAATCAACATTTTTCACATTTATGAATATGCCGATTTTGCCCATATGTGGGTATAAGCACAGATCTGCCAATTTTAAACTGAGTCCAAAGTAGGAAAGTGCTCTGCAGCAGATCCAGGCTACTATGGAAGCAGCCCTGCCATCTGAACCACATAATCTGGCAGATCCTGCGTAGAATAGTAGGTACAAGGCCTGAAAGAATGCAGCATGTGACAAGCCTTGGTGTTCAAAACAGAATAAAAGCCCTTGAATTTTTAGAGTATGTCCATGCCACATGTGGTGGAGAATTGTGTCCTTTTTTGATGTGATACTGATAAAATGAAGTGTTTGACCACTGGGCACCAAGCATAGATTGAGAATTTGGTCCAGGAAAGCTCGTCAGACATTAAGAAGCTACATGAGCACTTAACCCAGAACTCTGTGTTACTTAGAAAGGTGTACTAACATGCATCTGTCAGACCATGCTTCTGATGCTATAAGGGTTTTATGTGAGCATCCAAAATAGAAGGAAAATGCCAGAATTTGATTTGTAGATGAGTCAGTTCAGTGTGTAGGTGTAATTCTTAAAAATGAGAGTGATTGCATCATATCCACAATCAGGCTTGACAGTAAAAATAAATGGAAAGGAAAAGCTTCCCAATGAATGGAGATAATCAATTACTTGGTATGGAAGGAAACATGACTTGAAATAAGAATATAAATTCATCAGTGAAAACTCCCTACAGTTTTTGGTGAGAGGTCTGGAAAAGAAAAGTTTAAAGTTCAACAACAAGGATATCTAGTGTATTATTTTAGAGATAGGCTTATTTCAGTAGAGGGTATGAAATGTCTATATTTTTCTATTACATGTTAACAGGCTAGAAATCTTAAACTGCAATAAAAGAAGAAATAAAATAGATGAATTATTTGGCCCTGTGATGGTAGCACATGAATGGAGTGACCAAAATTGCAGCAAGAGGCTGAATTTAGTCACAATTGCTGTATGCACAGGTCTGTCAGCTTTGATTCCTACTTATCTAGCGTGCCTATCTTTGGTTACCTCGGTGTATTCATTCTCTCAGCAATGGAGAGCAAAGAAGGACCACTAACATGGCACTAGTCCAGGAGATCAAACTGCACTCATTAGAAAGTTAATTGCATTGAGATCTTTCAATCCTGAAAGGGCCAGTAGTTTATCTTGAGATAATATTAGCCTGATTGGTGTATGGGAATTTATTTCCTGCCTACATAATTCCTATCCAGGGACCTATGGAATATTTGGTCCACAGAAATGGAATATTGCACAGCATAGCATCTCTTCAGAAGGCCCATTCTGTAGTGATGAATGTGTTCTCAGGGTGTCCAGGTCCATAAAATCCATTCATTATATCACAGAGTGTGTTATCCAGAATCATTCTGCATCAGAGATTACTGGAGAAGCCTATAGAAAGAACTGAGCATTATTTTAGAGACAATACTGTAAATGGGTGAGTTGAGATTTCTTTCTTTATACAATGTGTACACTTAATAAAATATTATATCCCTAATAGGAAGAAAGCATCCACCTGAAAACCAATGGTTAACAGCAACTGTGACCACAATTACTGTTGTTTCAAATGATCTTTAGGGGAGATTTTGTAACCTGTCCTCACTACTCAGACTATATAAAATAGAGATTCCCTGTCCTTCATAAAAGGTATGTTATTGCCAGAAGATGCAGGATATGGAAATAAATGCTATAGCTACTATAAAAGAATTTGACCTTCTTGTCCCCAGGGACCAACAGACAAATAGAGGAATCATAATCTTGACAAGAGTACTTGACTCTGAGCAGCTGTATGGTTGGGCAGTAATGTGTGTGAAGCCCAGTTGATTCACTGGATGCTTCCTGTCATGTTCCTCGATCAGTTGTAACTGGGAGAAACACATGCAATAAACCTTGACTGAGAAGGCTTAATCTTCTTAGAAATGAGTGAAACCCCTATCCCCATAAGGACTGAGTTGATAGCAAATATGAGGGTCGCTTAGAAAGCACAATAGAAGACGGTGATAATGAGCACCACTCCTGGACTAAAAACACCTGCAGGATCTATCTATCTTCAAAGGTGTCATTTTCCTCACTAACATTCCCTTTGCAGTTTTACCCATGGAGACCATGAGGAGCTATTCCCAGAACATGCATAAAGAAGTGGATTTGGGTGGTGCACACAGCATGCTTCGACAGTAATGTAGATGTATCCTTTAAATCTGGTCCAGAGAGCTTTTTGTGGGCAGTGCAATTGGATGACAGCTGCTGTCCCTTTGGGTCCCCCATCAATGTCAGACCAATGCCATGCTTCCTTGGATTGCTCCCTATCAAATACTGACCTTGGAAGAAAAGTATACACATTCATCCTTTCTGTCTAGAGATACTCTTAGGTAAGTTTTGCTTGAAGATTCACCATCAGCCTGCACAAAACTTACAGCTGTAGTTTTTTTCTGAGGTGTTTCCAACCTGATTCTTCCTTCACCCTCTTCTTTCACAGAGGTCAGACCTACTCTGTTTTCTAAAGATCTACCTGCCTATACCTGCCCCTTTCCTGTTGTCATGCACCTATCCTGTTATTCCTCTTATCATGTCATTTGCATCTTCCCACTAAACATTTTGCATACCTTATCGTATCTTACCATCTGCTCCTTGAAAAATCCAAACAAACATAGAGGAAGACCATTCCAAACACAAGGATAGTAAATTGCTAACACTTAAAGCTATGATAATACTAAGGCAATGGCTCCATCTAATTCATCATAACTAATTCAATCCTGATATGGTAATAAAAAAAATCGTGTTCAACATTCATAGTGCCTTCTAAGAGTATTGAGGAATGGAAAGGGCAGGAAAATCAGTTGAGATCTAATGTAGAGCCAATATTTCATCAAGCTCCTGGACCAATAAAATTGATTCAAGCCTTCTTTTCCTTTAGTGCCATTGAGACCTTTGCCCTTAAGTCATATCAATCACTAAAAACATATAATAGATAATTTTTCTCCTTAAAAGACAGAAGGAATAAAATTATTTTTCCTTACATTGGCACGTTGGTTTATCAGGTGTATATATTGCCAAAAAGAGGTGAAAATATATAGATTCTACATTGTGATGAGAGATGCTGAAAATAGTTATGGTCCTTTTTATACTCTTCACAGCTCCCACTAATTACTCACTTAAATATTGAGGAAGCCATAGAGTAAAGAAATTCTTTTGTTCTCAGTTCCTCAAATAGAAATCCATAATGTTTGGCTTTTTCTTAGAGTTTTATAGTTATACAAACTCGCAGACTAGCTGTGTTCACCTTGACAAACTCATATGCATTTGTTTTGCTATTATTCTTGTAATACTGGGTCCCAATTGTTATTGCATGTACCATTTCAATTCGTAATAGTCAAGTTAGAGAACCAGCTCAGGCACCCATCAATAAATGAAAAGAACATGTGATATACCTGTATAATGGAGTACTACTCAGCCTTAAATAAAAATGATATTATATCATTTTCTTTTAAATAGATGGAACTAGAGAATATCATTCTTAGTGAAATAAGCCATACTCAGCAATTCATAGGGCAAATGTTTTCTCTCATTTGTGGAACTCATACAGAAATAAAGAATTTTAGAAAAGAATGTAATTCCATGAAAATACAAGGGATAACAGTAGACTAGAGAAAGAAAATCAAGATAGGTGGGAGGAGAGAAGGAAAAGCGGGGGAAACTACAGCAAGAAATTGATCAGCTTTCATGGATGACAATATCAGGGAATCAATGAATTCTACTTTTATGTATATCTATAAAGCACAAACAAAAAATAAATAGAAGGAGGTTTAGTAGGGTAAAGAAAGGAGATCAAGGAGAGAGGAGAAGGGAGGGAAAGTTGAGGTACTGGGGACTAAAATGAAGCAAATTATATTGCATGCATGTATGAATATGTCAAATGGATCCCACTTTTATGTCTCACTATAGTACAATAAATAAAAACATGCAAAAATAATTGCTATAGAAACAAAAAAAATGGTGTTTCACTGCTTTCTATAATGCTCTTGGGAAGGAAAATATAAATTTTCTTGGTGTTATTTTATAAAAGGAAAAAAATTTCAGCTAAGTGCTTTTGTCCAGGGCTATGTTCAGGCTATCATTTCCAAATGTATTGAACTTAAAACAATAAAAATATAAATTTTCCACTTGTAGTGAGGCTGTCTCTCCTTTTACAAAGTGATATTTAGCCTGGAAAGATAGTTCAGTGGTAAAGCACTTGCCTAGAATGCTGAAAACACAATGTAAAATCCCCAGTCTGCAAAATTAATTAATTAAATATATAAATAAAAAGTTGTATCTGTTCCACATACAAAAGTCATTAAAAAAAACTCTTTCTCTTTTTGAATAATTGTTTTTGTGTATTATACCCAAAATTCAATGTTAACTTTTGCACTACTAATTCTAAAACCATGTTTTTCTTCATTTAAGATTTTTTTAGCACAGCTAGACTATTTCATCTAGTTAATTATTTATGCTTATTTGTCATTCATTCCTTCATTCTGGAAGCAATTACTATTATCTAATTGCTCAAACGTACACATCATGCCTTTTTGACTCTGTTATATAGTTAGTTACCTTCATTGACTATTTCTTTAAAAAATGTAATAAGTGGGGCTGGAGCAGTGGCTCAGCAGTTTCTGCACTTGCCTGGCAAGCACAATGACCCAGGTTCAAACCCCAGCACCTTGTACACAACTAAGTGTTGGAGCAACTAAGGCCATGTGAAAAACTAAATAAAGTTGTTTCTCTCTTTTTCTGTCTCTCTCACTGTTCCTCTCTCCTAAAAAAAAATTGTAATAAGTGCTATTTGTCTACATAAGCAAACACTCCTTAGTTTGAAATTTAAGGGATCTAATACTATGAATGTAGAATAGTTCTAGATTTATTTCCAGATTTCCGTGTTTACTGTATGCTACCACCAAGTTGTTATTCTTTCACTCTTGATTTTCATGCATGCAAAGTGATTTTCAGGAAGACCACCACCCACAGTCATACTGCAATTTACACTCACATGTGTTATAGTAGAATGTTTAAAATCACTTTGTAGGACTAGGTAAAATGCTGATATTTAGGCCTTATCCCCAAAAGTTCTGATTTAGTAGGTCTTCTCAGAGGCCCAGGAATCTATTCTTTCATTTATTTGCTTTTTACTTTTGCTTTTTATTTTTATATCTTAGTTTTTGATCCTAGAAGTAGGTCTATTTTTTCACTTTTAAAAAAAATTGTATGTTTAATCCATTTTGTTCAATCATTCTAGATATGGAGGCTCTATAAAAACTGAAATTTAGCAATAAATAATACTCCTTATAGTAAGTTTGAAATAATATTTGAATATTTATTATGCTTACAGAATTGAAAAGTTGGTACTTGATGGGTTAAAGTGCATATTTTGATATTATATATATGCATTGTGAAAAGATTATTGTAGTTAAACTAACTAGCATATTCATCATGTCATAGGGTTAAGTTTTGTGCAAAAGTTGAAAACACACAAGATTTATTCTCAGTAAATTTCCACATATCAGCTAGAATCACTGCCATACATTAGATCATCAGAAATTATTCATCCTACATGATTTAGCTTTGCACATATTAGCCTATTATCCCTGTTTTCCTATACCTGGCTACCAACATATTATTCTCTACTTTCCTTAATTGAATCTTTTGAAATTTCTTGTAGAAGTGAGATCACAAAGTTTTTGTCTGACTTACTTCACTTTCTGTGATGTGTTCTGTTTGTCCATGTTGCTCCAAATGTCAGTTTCCTTTTTGTTAGAATGAATAATATCGGACTACATTTATGTATAGCTCTACATAGAAACATAGATAGATAGAGATACAAGTTTTGTTCATTCACGTACCTGTAGGTTCTTTTGGAAAAAGTGTCCATTGAGGTCATTCTTTCATATTTAAATCAGGTCACTTATTTATTTATCTATTTTCAAGTAGTGTATATATTATTTACGTTTGGATAATTCCTTATCATGCGTACTGTTTGCAAATATTTTCTCCTAATTCTTAGTTTGTCCATATCATTTTATCAATTGCTCCCTTTGCTGTTCTGCACCTTTTCAGTTTGCTATGGTTTCACTTGCTAACTTTTGTGTTTGTTGCTTTGCTTTTGGTGTCTTATTCACAGTCATTGTCAAATCCCAGATCAAGGAAATGTTTGCCTATTTTTTTCCCTAGGTATTTGTGCTTTCAAATCTTTCCATTTAAGTCTTTATTCCATTTGAGTTGGTTTTTGTGTGTGGAATTATATAAGTTCATTTTAATTCTTTTGCATTTAGATATCCAGTTTTCCCAAATATCCAAATATTTGGCATATATTTAGTCGTAAAAGTCCCACGCTAACCATTTTATTTCTGAAGCATTCATTGTAATGTCTCTTTTTTATTCGCTTTCTCTTTTTTTCTTAGTCTATGTAACAGTTTATCTAATTTAATTTTTTGCAAAGTCGACTCTTAGTTTTATTGTTTTCCTCCCTATTAAAATCATTTTTTAAGTTAGGCATTCATTGCTGTAAATTTTCCTCTTAATCCTGCTTTCTGTGCCACATAGGTTTTTGTATGCTATATTTTCACTTTTACTAGTTTTGTGATACTTTTTGAATTGTCTTTTGATCTCCACTTTGATGTAATGGTTACCTAAGAGTATGCTATACAGTTCCTATGTGAATTTCCCATTTTCTCACTGTTACTAATTTCCATTTTTATTCTATTGTGAGTTGGAAAGGTACTTGGAATGATTTTATTATTCTTCCGTTTGTGTGTGTGCGTGTGTGTGCATGTGTGTGTGTGTGTGTTTGTGGTATTGAAGATTGAACCCAAGGGAGCTTTACCCCCAAGTTATATCTCCAGCCACTTTTGTTTTTTTTATTTTGAAACAGTCTCATTAAGGTGCTGGGGCGGGTCTTGCAGTTGTGATTTTCCTGCTTCAGTAATATTGCAGGTCTGTACCACTGCACTTGGCTGCAATTCTTAAATTTTTTTAAAACTTGTTTTCTGACTAACATGTAATCCATTCTTGAGAATATTCCATATGAAAAAGATTGTGCATTTTTCTGCTGATGGCTGCAAAGTTCTAACTGTATCGTTTAGTTCCATTTCATCTATAGTGTTGTTCAAGTCAACTGTTTAATTTTTTGCCTGAATGTTCATGTATTACTGAAAATGTTATATTGAAGTATTCTACTCTTTCCAGCACATCGTACTGCACACCTGTAATCCCAAAGGCTCAGGAGGTTAGAGCAATAGAATTCCAAGTCCAGAGGCCAGCCTCAACAATTTAGAAACTTAACAGACCCTATCTCAAAATTAAAAAAAAAATTATATATATATATAAATATATATATATATATATAAAAGCTGGGGATGTGGCATGGAGATTTAGCACCTTTAGGTTCAATCCATGGTACCAAAAAAAATTCTACTGTTAACATATTACTGGCAAATTTTCCCATTAGATCTACCAGTTTTTGCTATGTGTATTTGTGTGCTCTGATATTAGATGAATATAGATATTTATAATTATTTTTCCTTTTGAATTGACACTTTCATCACTTTGTAGCATTTTTATCTTTAGAGACAAGTTTTAATTTAAGGTTTTTTTTTTTTTTTGCCTAATATAAATGTAGCCATTCCTGTTTTCTTTTTTGAACCATTTGCATGGAATTTTTTTCCTAACTCTTCACTTTCAGGCAATGTGTGACTTTCACACTGTTATATTATCCTTTATATACATTTTATATAATTTGCATCCCTTAGAAATTTACTGTGGTCATAGATGACTTTAATATCTTTATGATTTAATCTTTGTCAGAGATATAATTTATTTATACACTGCTTTACTGAATTGAAGTGTTTTGAATTTGATGATGTACCAGACCTACCAGTGACTTCGTAGTTTCATATATTTTCATGTTAGTAATTAGCATGCTATTCCTTCAACTTGATGAATTCCATTTAGAATTTTTTCAATGAAGGAGATCTAGTGGCAATAAATATACTCAGGCTTTGCTTGAGAAAATATATGGATCTCATTTTGAGAGAAGAATTCTGAGTATAGTATTCTTGGTTGGCAGGGATTTTTTATTGTCATTGCTTTCTTTCTTAATTTTAAAAACCTTATATCACTTCCTTCACTAAAGAAGTTTCAACTACAAACTTCTCATAATCTTATGTAGTTCTATTGTAGATGGCATCCAGTTAGTTAACAGATATTTAGGCCTTGATATTTTCAAAATTCTCTTTTACTTTTGAAAACCTAAGTATGCTGATTGTCTATCCAGGGTCTCTTACTTTATGGCCCGTGGGCTTCATGGATCTGAATTTGTTTCCTTCCTGAAACCTGGAAAGTTTTTTACATTTATTTTTTTTTTATGATTTTGAAGTTTGTTCTTTTCCCCCTTAGTTTCTTAAGTATTTTTGACATTAATGGAAACTAAATTTTGTTTAAGGTTTTTTCAACACCTACTGAGATGATGTGTGATTTTTGCCTTTAATTCTATTTATGTGATGAATTACATTAACTGATTTGCACATGTTGAACCATCTTGCATTCTTGAAATGATTTAAACTTTTTAATGTACTATATTTTCAATATGTTTTTGAATATGAATTGCTAATACTCATGAAGGAATTTGGATCTATGTTAATTACTTACACATTCTTACCTTATTTTGTTATCAAAGTGATAATGGATTCATAGAATATACTTAGTTTGAGGGGAATTGCCATTAGTGCTTCCTTAAAGGTCTAGTAAGATTCAGAAGAGAATTTTCTAGTCTAGAACTTTTCTTTCTTGGAAGATTTGTTGTTATTGCTTCAATCTCACTGCTTGTTATTGGTTTGTTTGGGTTATCTATATCCTTATTATTCAGTTCTTCGAGGTCACAAATTGTCTGGAGTTTGTCTACTTCTTTTAGATTTTCCAGTTCTTTTTAACATAAGTTTTCAAATTAGACCCTAACAATTAGGATTTCAGTGATGTCTGTGGTAATACCTCCTTTTTTAATGTCTAATTTTATTAATGTGTGCATTCTTTCTCTTTGCCTTTTGATTTGTTTGACTAAGGGTTTATCAATCTCTCTTACCTTTTCAAAAAATCAATTTTTGTCACATGGATCTTTTGCATTTTTTAAAATCCCTATTTTGTTAATTTTGGCTTTGATTTTAATTATTTCCTTTGTTCTCCTGGTTTTGGAATTGGGTTTTTTTTTCTTATTTTTATGGAACAGAGACATGCATTATTAGGTCGTTTATTTGGAATCTTATCTTTTTTTTATTTAGACACTCATAACTGTAAACTTTTTTAATAGAACTCCCTTCAAATTGTCCCATAGACTCTAGAATGTTGTATCTCTAATTTCATTTGATTCTAGGAATTTTCCATATTCTACCATTGTTTCTTCTGTTCATCATTCAAAAGTATAGTTTCAATCTTCATGTATTTGTGTAATTTCTGTATTTTTTCTTGCTGTTGACTTCTAATTTAATTCCCTTATGATCTGATTAAAATGGAAGGGATTACCTTGATTGCTTTGTGTTTTCTAAGACTTGTTTTTTGACAAGTGTACTTTGGAGAAAATTCCATGGGCACCTGAAAAGAAAGAGAATTAAACTGTTGTTAGAAGAAATATTCTATAGATGGGTATTAGGTCTATTTGATTTATAATAAATTTTATGTCTGAAACGTCTTTACTGATTTTATGTCTGGATGACCTGTTAGTAAGAGAGGTATGTTAAAAACAAATAGTATTATTGCATTGGAGTTTATCTGAAACTTTATGCCAACTAGTTTATATATATATATATATATATTATATATATATATATATATTATATATATATTATATATATGTGTGTGTGTGTGTGTGTATGTATGTGTGTGCGCGCACACGCACAAATTATGTGCACCAACTTATGAGTCATAAATACTCTCATTATATCATCTTATTGAATTATCCATTTTACCAGTATGAATTGACCTCCTTTGACTCTTCTGATGAATTTTGGCTCAAAGTCTGATTTGTTAGGTATGGGACTCAAAGCTCTTTTTTGCTTTAGAGTATCATTTTTTATCCCATCATTTTAAGCCCATGGATGTCTTTGCCAAGGAGCAAAATCTTTTCTTGACAATATATAGTTGGGTATTACTATTTTATTTTGTAATCCATTCTGCCAGGCTATGTATTTTACATGGAGAATTGAAATCATTCACATTCAATGATATAGAGAGATGTTTATATACACAGATTAGTTTGTTTCTAATGCTTAGTTCAGTTTTAATTCTTATCTATCCTCTTTTTTTTTTAATAAAGAGAGAGGAACAGTGAGAGAGACAGAGAAAGAGAGAAACAACTTTATACAGTTTTTTCACATGGCATTTGTTGCTCCAACATTTAGTTGTGTACCTGGTGCTGGGGTTTGAACCTGGGTCCTCGTGCTTGCCAGGCAAGCGCCAAAACCACTGAGCCACCGCTCCAGCCCCTATATTCTCTGCTAATGATATTCATCCTTTCCCAAGCTCTGGGATTTGTAAAGTCTGCTGTATGGAGGATTTCTTAGTAGTTGCTTAGTTGCTTAGCAGTTAAGTTCTTTTAATTTATACATATCTTGGAAGCTTTCTATTTCTCTTCAGTTTTGAAATATAGCTTTGCTGGATATAGCTATCTTGGTTACAGTTCTTTTATTTCATGACTTGAAACACACTGTTTCCAATCCTCCTTGATTTTAGTGTTTTTGTTGAAGATACCAGATGTTATTCTAATTGATTTTATTGTATATCTTGTTTTGATCCTGTCTATTTGGGGTTCTAAATTCCTCCTGAATCTGGATATCCATCTCGTTTCCAAGGTTTGGAATTATTTCCTTTGTTGCTTTGCTGAAAAGTTTACTGATGCTAGTGTCCAATATCTCAGTTGCTTCCTTATTTTGCGATTCTTATTTTTGATATCTTAGTGTTATCTCCAAGTTCTTATATACTGTTTATGGTTTCTTTCTTTATTTCTTTTTTTATTTGTTCATGGCTCACTGAATATTCAAGTTCATATACTTTGCCTTAAAAGCCTCAAATTCTCTTCTATGAGCCCTCATGTGTAGGTAAGATTTTAGCTAAGATTATTTCATTTGATTTATTGTCTTACCTTTCAAGGATTTCCATTTTTTTTTTCTTTTTCAGAATCTCTTATTTCTTTATTGAAATCCTCTATCACATCTTGTTTTTTTTTTTCACTCTTAGACTCTCTTTTAGTTTACTGATATTATTTTAACAACTCTTTGAATTCTTTGGGTTTTTATCCACTGCAATTGCTATGGATTCATTCATTGAGGCTTATAAAATGTTGGAGGCATCTTTTTGGTCTCTTTCCTCATTTTTAGAGAGCCTATGTTTGTACATTTGCTGAGATGGCACTCCAGCTCCTCTTTTATGTAGGAATCATTTAATGAGTAGCTACATCTTTATAATAAGCCCTGAACTTGGAGTATATCTTAACTTCAACACATCTGATCAGCATAATCAAAGTGTTTTCTTCAACCTCCAGAACCAATTTGAGAGGAAAGAGTAAATGTCAGTATGTTGATAAAAGTGGTAATTTAAGAGAAAACCATACATCAACATATTCTATAAAAGTTATTATGAATAAGTTCTGCAACTTTACTAACCAAACAGAAGAATGGATAGTGAAAGATATAGAATAGGCTAACAAGTTTAATCGTTAGTAAAAGTGCATGAAATTGAATCAGTAATGAAATTAAAACATAAAGAAAATGTAAATAATGTAAGGGAATCTATAAGTGTGGAGGAGGGAATGGAGAATAAGGTAAAATGAAGACAGAATAAAGATTATTGAGCGGGAGAGCAAATGAGGATGGAAGGGAGGAAAAGAGGTATTGAGAGAAGATACAAGTAGTAAGTATACAAAATATATAAAATTAAAATTCTGGAAAACACAAAATGTAAGGGGATACTTGGGATCAGTTTACATGAGTAGTGAAAGTTGTCAAAGTCATTCAAACAAGAAATTTTGAGCTATTTCATTCCTTAAGTAATTTAAAGTGTGATAAATATAGTGAATAAATATAATATGATATCTTGGATGGGATCTGGGCACAGAAAAATAACATCAGATAAAAACATAATAAATCTAGTAAAATATGGACTTCAGTTAATAATAATGTAGCAATAAGAATTCATTAATTATAATAAATGTATCATATTAATGCATGATATTAATAATAGGGGAAATTGGGTGTACATATATAGGCATTCTCTGTTTTATCCTCACAATTTCTCTGTAAATATAATTCTATTCTAAAATAAAATTTTAAAAATGTTTAAGTTTAATAAAATCTATTTTTTTTTCTCATAGCAAAAGCAGAAACATGAGTAGTCAGGATACAAAACAGAACAAAGTTTTTGTAGTTAGTTATTTTCTTTTAAAATCAAGTTTAGTTATAAAACTATAGAATTCAAATACATTTATATTCAGCAATTTTGACAGAAAATATGAAAATATTAAATTCCATATATAGAAATTTGAAACATATTTTTATCAATTATATGACACTATTCAGGCACATTCTATACACTATTTATATAATTAGGTATTACTTTAGAAAATTTACATACATTTTAAAACAGAATGTGAATCAATGGCAAAAATATATATATTTAAAATTTGCCAGAGCAAAATTCTCATAAGGAATACTTCCATTTATTATATCTTTTAAAAATTCATAATTTCTGTAATATTAAGAAACTTGCACTATATTTCATCTTTTCTAAGATTTTACTAGAAGATTAAGCTTTCCAATAATTCCTTGAGTTACGAATTTAAAAAGTGTAAAATTTAGGAAGAAAATCATTGAAATAGTTCTTTTGAGAATTATTTGTAAAGGCTAAGATAACTGTACCTGAGTTGGAAACCTTGAGAGACAAAGTCAGCTTGAATGCACACATTTTTTCTGAAATAATGCATTTTTCAGAGATGCTTAAACATTTCCTGATGGATACAGTTTTTTGGATGTGTTTATTACTGTGAATAGACGATAACATTATCATATCCAGTTGCAGCCTGCTTTTAGTTTTGAGCTGCCACTTTTACTGATAATGAATCACACCCATAGTATTAATCAACATGTAATGTAATATTAATAAAAGTGGAGGGAAATCCCATCTATCTATGTCATTTAAATCAGGTTGTCATTTCATTAAAAGAATGATTCTTAATATCTGACTTCCCCTTTAATTTTGAAATATTTTTCAAGTGATTAATATAACATGTAAAATCAACTCTCTGAGAATGTTATAAGACTATTTTCTTATAAATTATAGTATATTTTGATCTACTTCACATTCTTTCTAAAAACTATTCCAGGCTATTAATATTATTTGTAAAATATGACAAAATAATGCAGTAGTATATTTTCCATTTTATTGAAATAAATTATGGCCATTATAATTTTAAGTATGAGTGATAGGTAATGCCATTTTCCATGCATGATACATGATTATTATTATTAATCTGTAATATAAATACCCTTCATGGTATGTAATTGTGTTTTCAGCAAAACAAAAATCTACTTAGTATTTGTATCAGTCAAATTTGTCATGTTGTGCAGCAGGAGCACAACAGTTTAAAATTTCGGTGGCTAAAATAATTAAAAGTTCATTTCCTACCATGCAAATTCCATTTGGGCACAGCTGAGGGTTTTACTCTCTGTCACCCTCACCCTCAGCCTTGTATGTCTCCACTCTCCTGAATAATGTTCTTTGCCATCTCAAAGGAAAAGAAATAATAAAGGGTCTCACACCAGCAAGTTAATGCTCCAACCCAGGATGAGATGCATCACTTCCACGTTCAACCATTTACTGGTGAGCACTAGTTACAAGACCTCATGTAAATGAAAGGAAGATTGTGTTGGAATCCCCAAGACCACTCCTGGCCTTGATGGTTTCCTAGAAGGACTCGCAATCATACAGTTGTACCGAGGACTAATATTTCATTATAATGAAAAGATACAAAGCAAAAGTAAAAAAGAGAAGAGATGCATGGGGTGAGATAAGGAGTAACCTAGGCACAAGCTTCCAAGAGTCCTTTCCCAGTGGAGTCATGCAAAGAATTCTTAATTTTACCAGCAGTGAGTTGTGACAATATGTCCCAAATGTTGTCTACCAGAAAACATCATTAGAGTCTCAATGTTAAGAGTCTTTATTGGAAGTTAGTCACATAGACATCTGCTGTCCAGAACATAATGATTTCAGATTAATACTAAAAAAAGCAAGTCTAAGTACTGAAAAGCCCATTATGATTTACCTGTTGACCAATAACTTAGCAAGAACCAATTTCAAGATGCCAAATAAATTCCAACCTTACAAGCAAGTCACTCTACACACAGTAATTTTAGGTCTTTTATGTTAATTCTTTCCTGCACAAGTAGTGAGAAGATTTAATCTCCACAGCACCAAAAATAATAGGAAAAAGTGATTTCAATAAGTACTAAGGTCTCTTCACTACTAATTATAAACTAGGGAGAATTCAAGTGTGAGTGCATACATTTATAATCTTTTGATATTTCTGAATAACTTTTTAGCAAAATTGAGTGGAAATTTTAAGAACAATCTGAAGTCTTTGGTGGAAAATTGTTTTGTTTTTTTTTTTAGTTTTTAAATTTTAAAGATATTTTTATTGGTGCGTAATAATTATACATAATAGATTCATTGTGACACAATCATATATGCATGTGACATAATTTGATCAATGTAATTCCTCTGTACCTCACCCCTGTCTCCTGACCATCTTCTAGTCTACTGGTCTCCCTTTTGTTTTGTTTTGTTTTTTTTTTAAA
>PVKS010023729.1:14322-32016 GCA_004027875.1 Aplodontia rufa | reverse complement strand
TCTAAATCCCCTGGAAAGATTCCCAGGAGAGGAATAGCAGGATCGTATGGTGGGCTCATCCCTAGTTTTTTGAGGATTCTCCACACTGCTTTCCAGAGGGGCTGTACCAGTCTGCAGCTCCACCAACAGTGTGTTAGTGTCCCTATCTCTCCACAGCTCCTCCAGCATCTATTATTGTTTATTTTCTTCATTTTTGCCATTCTGTCTGGCGTATGGTGATACCTTAATGTGATAGTATTTATTTATTAACCAAACATATTGAAATATTATCATCTCAACATCGAGTCCATATACAAAATTATTGACATGTTATATTTTCTTTCTTTTTTCACACAAGTCTTTGAAATCTGGAGTGTATTTATACTTACAGTATATTTCAAACTGGCCTGGCCACATTCCTCAGCCCAGGTACCCATAGGCACATGTCAGGTAATTCTCAGAACAAGCAGCACAGGGTTGGGCTGGAGCAGTGGCTCAGTGGTTTCTGTGCTTGCCTCGAATGCATAGGGCCATGGGTTCAAACCCCAGCACCATGTACACAACAAAGTGTTGTAACAATGAAAGTCAAATGAAAAACTAAATAAAATTCATTAAAAAAAAAAAACAGCACAGGGTTGGCTGAAAGTTGGGTCCTGACTATGGAATTAGGCCAATCTCTGTTCAAAACCTGCATGCTTATTAGCTATGTAGCTATAGGCAAGCGAATTAACTGTTTTTTATAAAATGGAAAGAAGAACATCTAACTCTTAGAGTTTTGTCAGAATAAAAGTAAATGCTGTACGTAAAGCTTTTTCCATGGTGCTTGTCCTGTGGCCATACCCAGTAAATGGCTGCTAGTATTTGGATCACAGTAGATTACTATAGTGCAGGTATTATTATTCAGATAAAAAATAATGCCAATGTTGGCATATCTGATATTTTCCTAACAGAGTGAAAATATACCCAGGGTCCTGGCCAGGCTATGTGGTGGTTTAGGTCCCACAGCAGAGTTTGGACATGGAAGCACATCTCTTGTTCATTTCAGTTTTGAGATGTGCAGAGTTATACACTACAACATTTTGGCCTATGAAGGACTGGATGTACAAGGTGGTCTTCTAAAATTGACATTTAGCTGATAAATTCCTATCAGCTAGTGACATCATAGCCACCTAAAGTCACAGCACAACACACTCCTCATGTGCTCCTGGTGACACTGTGTGAACAAACCTACTCACTGTCAGTCATAGACTTATGTAGAGTATACAGTACGTGACAATGAGGATACATGAGTGTGTTGCTAGTTTATGTCGTCCTTCTGCTATACTTCTTACCATGATTGTAGGGTGAGCTCCATGTATTCATAAACCGAAAGTTTACTGTAAAGCAGTATGTCATGTGACACCAATAGAAGCAGCATCCATTACCGTTACTGTTTCTCTTTTCCTATTTTTTTATTGGTGCACTATAGCTATAGGTAAAAGTGGAGTTCCTTGTATTATGTTCACCCATGCACATGACAGCTTGCTTGGTGTTGTTCTGTTGTCCTGCCTTTTCCCATCCCAACTCCCTCTCCCTCATTCCCCTTCCTCCACTCCACTGATCTTCCCTCTGTTATTATAAGATAATCCCCCTTGTAATTCCTTATTTCTCTCCAGCTTCTGCATATAAGAAAAAAAACATTCAACCCTTGACTTTCTGTGTCTGGCTTATTTCAGTTAGTATGATGCTGTCCAGCTCCATTCATTTACCAGCAAGTGACCTATTTCATTCTTCTTTTATTTTTCCTGTGGGAGGGGGTACCAGCGATTGAACCCAGCAGTGCTTAACCACTGAGTTACATCCCCAGCGCTTTTTTATTTTTTATTTTGAGACAGGGTCTAGCTAAGCCATTTGGGGCCTCACTAAGTTGCTGAGGCTGACTTTCAACTTGCCATCCTTCTGCCTCATGCTCCCAAGCTGCTGAGATTACAGGCATGCACCACTGTGTCCAGCAACTTCATTCTTCTTTATGGCTTAGTAAAGCACCATTGTGCCACATCTGTTGATTGTGTCAAGAAGCCACAACAAGGGCTGGAGAGGTGGCTCAGTGGTAGAGCACTTGCCTGGCATGCACCAGGTCCCAGGTTTGATCCCCAGCATTGATCCCCAGCATAGCGCACACAAATAAATAAAGGAAAAACAACAACAACAACAACAACAACAAACAGATTAAAAAAAAGTCATGGTAGGCAATCTACCTGTACCATCTAGGTGTGTAAAAGTGCACACTATTATGCTCACATGGCAAATCACCGAACAACACACTCTTCTCACTGTATCCCTGCTATTAAGTGATGTGGGATTGTGTATCATTGAGACTGGACTTTGGACTCTTCTGAACCTCACCTTGGAAACTGAGTGGGAAGGCTTTGGGCTTTCAAGCATGCTGTCCCCTTAATAAAAAGGATCAAGTGGCCTCTCCAGTATTCTAGAGGGACTGTTTATATTGTTGAGAAGTCACTGAGAATAAAGCCTATGCTCAGCCATGTAAAATGAATGAACTCCCAGAGCCCTCGAATATCATTGACTCAATGACACTTTCTAAGGCCTCAATAGTCTCATTTAATGTTTTGGAAGAATTTATTACCCTTACTTGACTCCCAAAGAATGCTTAATGGTTACTGGCTCCTCAGAGGGTACTATCAGGCTCAAGTCTAGGACTTAAGAGCTTGTCCATGCTGTTGACAATAAAGATGTTTATTGAGCCTTTGGTACACACCTTGCTGCATGGAATCTCCTTTACTCCAGATAGCTCTGATTTACTATCTACATTCCAGAACTGAATGGTTCCAGTTTTACTATTTGTTTATGTTGTGAAATTGCATTTTTCAAGATCTCTGCATCCTGACTAATCATCAATTTTTGAATAATCAAAAAGAGAGAGCCAAAGTAAGTCATAGCAGATCGTCTTCCCAGCACCAAGCTGGCTACCTACAGGACAGAACAGTGGTAAACGATGAGCTTAGTGATACAGGGAAATGTTTGAAGTTGCTACCCCGCAAAGCTTATAATAAAATCACATATGGCAAATTCCCTTTCCCAGATATTGCATGCTTTTGCCTGTGGAAGCACAAAGCAGGAGCCCTTAGTGATGAAAACCATTATTTTTCGTTTTTTTTTTCCCAGCTCTGTGATGTGGAAATTAAAACCCGCACAGTAATCTGAACAGAATGCAATAACTGAAGGATCCTCTTTGGTTTTCACTATGCAGCAGCAAAAGCGACACAGTATGAGCATGCAAAGTAGTTCAGCTGAGTTGATGCTTTTCATAAAGTCACTCGCAGCCAAAACCAGGGGAATCAGTATCTTGACCCACATTAGCAACACAGGGGAGGATTTTTAAGATTCATTTAAATAACACTTGGCGCCAAAGTGCAATGCCTCACTTGATGTAAGTGAGCAGAGATTGACATTGATTTGGCACTTGAAGTAAGTGCTATTCACATCCTCATCTGAGGGGACATTGGTTGAGGAGCATTCAAGGCTGAAGTCTGGCCAGTATAAAGTAGTCACATTGCAAACCGGAAAATCACTTCTGTCTGGGATGGATAGAAGACGCCTATTTCACTGCTCCGCACACTCTGGGGCAATATGCTGAGCACAGACAGCATATTCTATAAATCCACAGCCTTGTCTGGAGTAAGAGCATTTCATCAGTTTTCAAACTGCAGGGCTAAGTGTTTTCTGGTCTTAAAAGATGTGGTACCTCTTTATAAATCAGAACATATCTCCTTCCTGTTTATCAAGAAACCACAGCAAAGCACCTTGCAACTTCCTGACTGCTTGCAATATGCTCAAAATATTTAGAAACCCTGCAGAGATCTGTATTGATGTTCAGTTTAAAGGTTCTTGTGAAGACAGTATTTAAGCATAAATTTGCAATAATGAAAAATTTCTCTCATGATTGCCTCCTTGATGGATCCGTAGGGGAAATCAGTTAGGGGAATGAAGAAACCTTCTTGGAGCAACTTTATGACAAACAGTGGGAAGGTGAGACAGGCTACACGATGTCTCCTCGTGTGGCGTAAACCTCAAGGAAGAAAAGCTCAAAGATGCATCTTCTATTTCTGGTTCTACATGCCATTTACCCAAATACAAAAAGGTTGTCAAGTAATTAAGAGGAATTACTTATCGAAATAATTGTAAAAGATTTGTGAGTGTGAAATTAGCTATAGAAAGTTCTAGAAGTAATAAGTAGTAGCAAGTAATAAGCCATGCTCTAAAGATTATAGATAGAGTAGATTTCTCCAAAGCACACACTTTAACCTTCCATGCCATTTGTTTTATTTTCATTCGTAAGTGTATATGCACCAACTTGGACAAAAGGTTGGTAGTAAGGTCAAGGTGAAGCGTACAGAATACAAAGGCTTGTTAATGGAAGGTTAAAATATTTCTGCTTTATCCAGTACTTATCCCTAAAAGGGGTTGTTGCCAAATTCTGAATGGCCTAGCAGATGCTCTTGTCTCTAGAACTGGGTAAAAATCCGTTCTGCAGAGGTCCTTGGAGAATCTGATGAGTAGGCATAATTCTTCAGAAAGCATTCCTGCTACTCTTGGTGAGAGGCAGGAGTGTGGTGCCTTGTGGGTATGATCCTGCGGTGGCTCTTGGCCCTCAGGCTCTTGGTGTCAGAATATTCTAACCCCTTCTAATGGTGTGTATCCCAGGGATCCACTGGGAATATCCGAGGGCAGAGTGATATGCTACTGATGCCAACCAAAAACATGTTCTAGGGTGCAATATTGCTCACCGTTTGGGTAAATGGAATTTATTTTTGGATATGTTCTGAGACAGGTGAATAATAAGCATAGAGGAAATTCAAAGATATATATACTATGCCATTTTGAACTCATTTGGGCCATAGCCAAAGAAAACTCTTTTTGACTTTCAGGTGACATGCAGATCCTAAGTTATGATTAATGACCCATGCACATTTTGCAAAACTGGGTGTTACTCTTGGCATATTCTAGAGAAAATTCAATTACAGGATAGCAATAATGTCTCTTCCATTTTGTTCCAGAGGTAAAAGTGTGTGTGGTATTGTGCTTTCTTTTTCTTTTCTTTTCTTTCTTTCTTTCTTTTCTTTTCTTTCTTTTTTTTTTTTTTTTGGTGACATTTCTTTCTCTGTATTTCTAAATAATCATGAAACCCTTGGAAACTCTCATTTTATTTATAAAATTTTCTACATAGGTAAATTATAGTAAACCTTTTTCAGGGGGGAAATAACTAAAACCAAAGAACATCCTATTAATATTATAAGTAATTCTACTTCTTTCCATTTATGAACTAGATCCTATCTAATAGGATGGGATCTGTACCTTAACAGAGCTCTGCAATTATCCCAAGGATAAGTTTAAGTTAGGGATTCTTTTTCTTAGAAGCTGGATTAAATAGAGAAGCAGCTACTTAAACAACTTCTTATAAAGCTTCATGTAATCTCTGAGGGTTAAAATAGTGGCTTATTTCTACTTTCCATTTGATTTTAGAAGAACTTCAAGATCACCATGCAAAATCATTTTCCTAGAATCATGGAAAATGTAATCCAATGCACCTGGGTGTTCAGATTTCGTGTCAAGAACTTTACAGAACTACAGGACCTGCCTTCAGTTCGCCGTGGAGTAACTAAGTCCTATTTCTATGCTATCTCAGCAGTGCATGCCTTCTGATGTCTGCACCCTATCCCAAATAATAGACCATTTCGGTGAAGTATGAAATTTATATTGATTTTTACCTGAAATTATCCTACAGAAATAAATAGTGCATTTGACTCTTCACTGACAAAAAGAAAGCATAACAGAAAGCTACACAACCCCACCACCAACCACAGTGGCTAATATCCTGAAACAGCTCCTGAGCCCACATGCTTCCAGCTCTTTATATGCGTTGCTGATTTGTTTTTCTGTTGTCATTCCTATTTTACAGTTAAAGAAACAGAGACATTGAGAGGTTAAACATCTTACCCAAGGTCATACCATAAGTAAATGGCAGAGTCAGAATTTGAACCCAATTTAAAAAAAAAAGAAAGAAAATACCAAGTGCAAAATGGCATCTAGTACATAATTCCAATACTGAGAACTTACACTTAATCAATTCCTATTGCAAGCATTCTTTAAGTAAGGATCTGTGGACCCCTAGGTGAACTTCAGGTTTATGCAAGCACAGATGTGTGTGTGCACGCGTGTGCGTGCACATGTGCATTTGTCTGCAGATGAAGTCAAGAGCATTTGTTAATTCTTCAAAGGAACCTGAGACAACAACTCCCACACCCAATAACAAGCTCCTACTAGGACTCAAGGGCTCACTCCATGTACCTTTCCCTAAATCTTGCAGCAGAATGAGCAATTTGGACTCAACAAGATAAGACTTAAAAATGTACTGATTTTAGTAATTTAATGATTTCATGTTCTCATAAACATGAAAGAATGGTTGAGATGTCTGAGAGCCAGGGCTGCACTGGCTGTATTAGCTTAAATTGGCCATACTTAGAGCTGTGCTATGTTTTCAGTAGTACCAACCCAATTTTTTTTTAAGAGAAAAGGACAGTGAGAGAGAGAGAATCAATTTTTATTGAGTTTTTCACATGGCTTTCATTGCTCCAACACTTCGTTGTGTACGTGGGTGCTGGGGTTTGAACCCGTGTACTTGTGATTGCCAGGCAAGTGCCGTAACCGCTGAGCTACCGCTCCAGCCCCGCCAACCCAATTTTTAAATACAGTTTCATTGTCCTTGCAGTCAGTCAATGAAACTTCCAAGGTGACAAGCTTTTGATCAGTATTGTGCATTCTCATTTTTTCCTACATCTACATGTTTATTTAGTCCAAGTTTGTAGCATTGTCATTGTGAGCATAATCAGGTACCAATTGAAATAAAAAGTATTCCCTAGAGATTTTAAAATCACTTTTGATGTGCTAAATGCCACTGGCGAAGGCCGTTGTTGCAAGTTTGATTATTTAGAAGCGGACAACAAGATGAAATTTGGCACGTTAGATATTTATCGAGGATCAACATCTGTGGACAAGGGAAAAGGGAGCAGAATTGTGCAGAAGGAGAATTCAAATCGTGATGCAGGCACAGCAAGGCCCCGGCTAATCCAGCAAGAAGCTCTGAGCCATATACACCCTTGCAGAGTTCCCTGGCTTGGGATGAAGTAGCTTGGCTGTTGCATCCTTGCCTTGAATAGTCCTTGGATAAGCAGGGCTTCAGGAAAGGCCACTCTGCACCCAAAGCAAAGCCCGCAGGAGCTGACAGGAGGAGTTGGTCTGCTTCTGCTGATAACGGGGACGTAAGTCCTTCCTCTGGTTAATCTAGGCGGTACTTTTCTGTGTCCACCTTGGTCCATGCCTTGCTCTGCATGAATCCTCTGTTTCATAGCAGCTTGGGAAACAGCTGCTTTAGACTTTGGAGGGCCTCTCTTCAAGGAAAAACAAAATCTGCTGCACTAACTATAGTCACTGCCATCAGCCTTAGGGTTGGAGCTGATATTCATTCACCCTCCTCCCTGTTTTTTGCATTTTAGACCCCCTACCACCACTTTCCACTGGTATGATTCTCTTGGTTACTTACTTGGTGGCATGGCAAGACTGTCATTCCAAGTTCAGCAACAGAATAATGGGGACACCCAACTTTGTCACCTGAATTTCAGGTATCTTCTTCTCATCCTGTTGTGTAATAGTAGCCTTCTCTCCTCCTGATGATCAGGGTCAGTTACTGCTTCTTGTCTGTTGGCTCCTTGACACAAAGAGTCTGAAGTCACCAGGAGGCAGGAACAGCTTATAATTCACTGAGACACTTATGGTGTTCTTGGGTAGAAACAATCCATCAGTAAGAATCAAGCCCTCTGAACCTCCATAACCTAGAGTCGTACAAATGAGAAATGTAAATTTCCTAGGTGGATCGCTGCAAGTGGTGGTCAATGCTACGTTTACTCCTGGTTTTCAGACCCATGTGTTCATCCCATTGCTGACACAGAGCCATACACAAGCTTGGATACAGAGTGTGTTCTGCACCCCAAGGTGACAGTTCCACTATGAGTCCAACAGGTTTCCAACACGTTGTCATGCTGGCCACCTTTGGGGCACAGAGTACATGATTCTCATGGGCTTACTCCCACACATCATGGTTCCCTTGTTCCAACCCATGTTATGTGGAAACCTGGGTATTGTAGGTTAGATATGTGTTGTCTCTCAAAAGATCCTGTGTGAGACAAAGGGAGAATATTCAGAGGTGAAACGATTAGACTCTGACAGTTGTAACCTAATCAGAGGATTAATCCACTGATATGAATTAACTGGGTGGTAACTGTAGGTAGGTAGGGTGTGGCTGGGATGCCTTTGGGGTTTATATTTTGTTCCTGGGCAGTTCTCTCTGCTTTCTTCTTGTAATGTCCTGAACTGCTCTCCTCTACCCTACCCTACTGCCTTGATGTTTTTCCTCACATCAGGACCGGAGCTAAGGAGTCGGCTGTCTATAGACAGAGACCTCTGAAATCATGAGCCAAAATATACTTTTCCTCCTCCACATTATTCTTGATAAATAACAATGCTTGATCCCAGGGACACAAAAGCTGACTTAAACACTGTGCTGGTGGACAAACACTCTGGAGCCACTGTCTTTACCATCTACCTAGCAAAGAGCTGAACACCATTACCTAGTCCATATAGAACACACTTGAACACTATCCCAATCACCTGAAAATCTCTGATTCTCAAAAGTCTTAATCTCTTCAAAATCAAAATCAGAAAGTGACCTTCCCACTTTAATTAAATTAGCTAGTGGGAGGTGTAACAAAAAGCAAAATAAAACATATATCCCCAATTCTCTCTGCTTTTTCTATTAAACTTTATTTCAAAAGGCTAAACTAGAAAAGTTGATACATTGAACTTTTCTGAAGAAAACCACCATATTTAGAAAAGATTCCTGCCAAGACGTATTGCTTAAGAACAATAATGCCATTGGTTTTCTAATGAAAAATACAGATATCCCCTAGCGATTGGAAAAGAATGCTTTTATTATCCTGGAAGCCTTAAGATATTTTCTCACAGTAGCAGGTTGTAGAGGTCCTCTGTTGGACCCAGTACTTCGCTGATATTTTTATTTTTTATTTTTTTAAAGAGAGAGGGACAGTGAGAGAGAGAAAGAGAGAGAATCAATTTTTATTCAGTTTTTCATGTGGCCTTCGCTGCTCTGAGACTTTGTTGTGTAAGGGGTTCGAACTCTTGTACTCGATCATGTACTGCAAGCACAGTAACCACTGAGCCACCGCTCCAGCCAGTTCACTGATGATTTTAAATCTATATTTAATACCCATCTGATCATCACTGGAAGCCACGCTGACATTGACAGTCAAGGGGTGACAAGAAATCTGTGGGTGAGTTCTGCACCCGTGAGTGGAAAGCTGGGAATCTGGGTTTTATGTTGTAAGTTAGTGTTGTTTCTCCTCTGCCCCTCACAAGTTTAACCAGCTTTCCCCAAACTGCTAAAAATTGCTGATGTTGATGCTTTTACCAAAGCAATAAACAAAAATACCACCTTTATTCTCCAACAGCACAATCCTTACTGATCTTAAAGAAGGGTAACACAGTTAGAACTTCTCATGCCAGGCAATGCATGAACATGATAATACAGTGGCTCACTTCTGAGATACTATTCTAGTGAATATGGCTTTATATGGTGACGTGATGGTGATAATTGAAAATAGAGAGTAAAAACAGATCCTTGGCCAATTCTATTTCCAGGCTTAGAAGAGACTGAATCAAAGGACTGATGTTACCTGGAAAAGAAATCTGGGTAAGGACAACCGGCAGCATTTGCAGCACTTATCCAAGCTGTTTATTCTAATGATACTTATTGGATGCTAAAAACTCTATTTCCATTAAAGATAAGGCAGTTTCAGTTTCTACTTGCCTAACTCAGCCCAGTTTCAAGAAATATGTAATATATTTTATGACTGCTAAGTTTAAAGCTCCATAGACATGTTATAACAGAAAGCTGATTAAATCTCCAAAAGGTTAGCACACAAGTTTCACGTACAACATACAGGCCAAATGTACATCTTCTTGTAAGTAATATTTGCTTTAAGTAAAACCACAAGAAAGTATCATAAAAGTTAGCAATTCAATATTTATAATGTAAATGGAGTGTCTCTAAAGAGAAAGGAATGAATATTTCAACTCTATATCAATAATTAAATAAGCCAAAGCAATTCTTTACATAGAATATTAGTTATGAATTTACCTCTTAAATGTGCAAAAGTATAAACAAATATCTTCTTTAGACAGAATTAACACATTGGCTGTTTTGTTTCAACCGTAATCAAATAACATTTTATCTGCACATGCAACTGAAAGCTATTTAGTTGGTTGTGGAAATTCCATCAAACTTTTCACAAAAGCATTGAACATTTTCATACTTTCTGAAAATATTCAATTACTCTTTCAGTTTTCTTGTAGAACAATTAAAAGTTATGTAGAAAAAACTTGGAATAATAAATATAATCAAAGTTTCAGCTTTTCAGGATGTTTATTCATCTGAAAATTTTACTGGAGTTCAGACTAAATAGACCAGTACTGGAAAAAAATGATTTTATTAGGAAAACCAAGAAAATGAAATCTATATTACTTTTTCAAAATTGTTTGTCCATTAATAACTTTTTAGATAATCTGTTCTGATTTCAATAGTACACTCAGTTCTGACTTTATTAAAGGTTCTTATATTTATATTTAGAATAATAATTTAAGTAACATTATTACCTGCATCTTTAAAATTTATTGAACATTATATGAAGAAGAGTGATAAAATTTGATAAATAGCTTAGAATGATGGCAATGAGAATAACAACATTTGTAGATTTTAAGAAATATTAGTGAGATTCACAATAAACAATAAATACATACATGAAAAATATGAATGAGAAATAGAAGGACCACCTTGATCTTTTAATGACTCTTGTGTTAACTTTTAAAACTCTTTCTTGGTCAAAGGAAAGAGACATACCTGTTTCCTAAATACTTCTTATTGACATCTAAGTCAAGTCACCCAATCTCTCCATCCCAACCCCTGTCATTTCGAGGATGGAGTAGACACACTTCCCTTGTGTTAGGGCTCCATCAATTGTAGATCTCGCAATCCAAAACTAAAATGAATAATATAAATAGAAAAGACAACATTGGGGGCTGGAGCAGTGGCTCAGTGGTTACAGTGCTTGCCTGGAATGCATGAGGATACAGGTTCAAATCCCAGCACTGTGTACACAAGTAAGTGTTGGAGCAACCAAAGCCATGTGAAAAACTAAATAAAATTGATCCTCTCTCTCTCTCTAAAAATTTGAAAAATAAAAACAAGACAATGTTTTAAGTCTCGATGAATTTTCAATATATGAACGTCAGGAAGTGTGCATAGCAAACTGGAGACTTCAGTTACACCTGTAGCCTTGGAATGCATGTCTCCAGATTTCACAACCTATATGAATGGCAAAGATGTGCTTCGGTAGTCAACCAGTCTAGAGTTCTTCTATTCCAAATCCACACGCAGTTGATGTGGAGGCCTGTGGAGGTGAAGTCACTCGCCATCAGGCAGGGTCAAGAGGAGGAGCTCACGTCTGGATTCACAGTTAATTGCCAAGCTCATTCCACCTTTCCTTTCATGTTCACCTGCCCAGACAACGCAAGAGTTCTCTTTGTTTTCAGCCACAAGTAATTGAGATTTCATTTTGGGATTTCATCACGATTCCCTTGGTAATTTTATGTGCTTTTCTCACAACTACTCTTATCCTCATGGTGGTTAAGAATGGGCACATCTGGGGCTGGAGCGGTGGCTCAGCAGTTTCGGCGCTTGCCTGGCAAGCATGAGGACCCGGGTTCAAACCCCAGCACCACGTACACAACTGAGTGTTGGAGCAACTAAGGCCATGTGAAAAACTAAATAAAGTTGTTTCTCTCCTTCTTTGTCTCTCTCACTGTCCCTCTCTCTTTAAAAAAAAAAAAAAAGAATGGGCACATCTTCACCATCCACATGGTGTTCTTTTTCTTCTGAGCACTCAGCTAGAGCATATTTCTAACTGTTATCGCAGTTGGGTGAACCATGGTTACATCATTTCTGTCCAACAGAATGTGATAGATCCCATGTCCAAGACTTGCCCATAAGACCCTATAACTCTAAATCTTTGTTTGGATTATGATATGATTAAGAAATAAAACTTTTGGTTAAGACTCTGAGACTTGGAATTGTTCATATAGTAATTAGCCTTCCCTCATTAATAATCATAACCAAAATATCTTTACGGTACGTGTGCCTCCTCTCAAAAGATCAAGATTAGATAGACAGGTGTGGTGTAATTACAGGTGGTGTAATTCTAACTACTCGGAAAACTGAGGCAAGAGGCTTACAAATTTGAGACCAGTCTGGACAACTTAATAAGACCTTGTGTCAAAATTTAAAAAAAAATTTTTAAAAAGATGAAACAGTTTTTTAGAATCAAAGGTTCTTTCATATCCTCTCTGAAACAGAGAAAAGTGCTTGATTCAAAGAGTAAAACTTACCATTTCAAACAAGCCATCAGGATATAAGGAGCAGCACTGAAATCTCCACTTAGGAGGGTCTTAAGAAGGGCAAACCCATTGAAGCAGGGCTGCGGTCCTTGTCTGAACATTTGGACACACATTTTTTAATGTTCTTTATTTGGGCTTGCTTGGTTGGAAATGTTTGTAATATTAATTACTTGTCCTACCTCAAGAATAAAACTGCTTTACTCCAAAAAGACATGGTACCTTTTGTAATTAAAATATTCTGGGCTATTCATTTACTTAAGAGATAGTATTGATTGTCTCAATTATGTACAGGAAGAGGTATTTTAATATATTCTTGATAGAGATCAATGTACCATAAACTTATCAATACTTATTAAATTTTTGTCATAATAATTTCATACCATTTGACCTAATGATTACAATTTGTGAATTCATTGCATATGGAAGTAAATCTTTCTTGCAATTGTTTACAAATGTATGTGCAAAGAATTTTTAGTATTGTTTCATTGATAAAACAAAAAAATCTTTAAAAAGCAAAAGTTAAATTTTTATTACTAGGAGAATGATTGGATGTATTATGGTACATCTCTTAAGAATTGTACTCAGTGATTAAGAATGAGTTGGATCCATAAATATTGACCTGAATTAACACCCATGATTAAAAGCAAAGTAAACTATGGAATAATAAGAATCACATCATCTCATTTTGTAAAGTCAAAAACAGAAGCAAAATTCCATGAGTCTGCAAAGAAAATGGAATAAAGATGTTGTAAAAGAGAGAAATCTATCATCCCCTGACTTAGTGAGATTGTAGAGGAAATGGCGGAGGGCGGGCAAACCTAGCATTTTCTTTACACATTCCAGTGTCATTTTGCTTTAAAAAGTCATGCTTTCTACTTTTAAAAAAGCCACCAAGATGAAGAGTTTACTCCAACATAGACTCTAAAAACAAGGCATCTGGCTCCATGTCTTCTGGATCCCAGTCCCACACATCCAGTTACTGCTTGTGGAACTGTGGACAAGACAGTCTACTTCTCTTAGTCCCAGTTTCTTCCATCAAAAATGGAGATGATAATAGAACTGACTAGGTTACTGTGAGCACTACATATCATATACATTTATAAAGTGTTTATTTAGCACAATGCTAGGCACATGTTTGGACTTATAGGAAGAAAGCTCTATAAGTCGTTTCTCATAAAAAGAGACACTTTCAAGGATCCACTTGTATTATTTCCCTAAAGAGCTGTGATAATCAGAAAATTGGAGTGGTTTGTTTCTACATTTGTGGATTATATTCAATATGTTTCCTTTTCCTTACCTGCTTAGTACAGGTGCCATTACCTCTCTGACCAGAGCCATAAGGCATCCTACGTGATAGAGAGAGGAAACGCCTGGGCAACAAAGTCACTCTTCCTAGAACAAAACATACCCTGGCTGGAGCTCAAAGAGGTCCACAGTTCAGAATACTTATTCCAACACCTAATAATCAAAGGTGCATTAGAAAATAAAGTTGCTTGTAAGCCCTCAAAATGTGAGCAAATGTGTAAAAAGTAAATAGGCAATTCAGTCTATTCTTTGTTCCACGTAGTGTGGCATGAACCCAGTAGTCCCCAAGGCTCTGATACAAAGAAACAAGAAACAAAAGAAAACAAGGGCCAGATTCATAGTTTGCATCATAAATATATAATTCTTGGAAAATATAATGGCTTCTGATGAAGCATAGTCAACTTAGAATTTGTATTTTATTTCAGCACACAGAAGGGATGTTTGGGAAATCAAAGCTGTTCGATAGTATTTAGCTTGACTTTCTCTGGACCGGACTTTGAAGATATCTTGTGATGGGCTGCTGTTCTCCTAGGCTATTAGCTTTTCTGAACAAATGGAACTGTCCTCTAATTGCTTCACTTGTACCTTTGTTTTGGAATTTGAAAAGTCTTTCTATATTAATGAGCATTGGGCAACATTCTATTTTTCCCAATAATGTCCATGAAGAAGCTACTGATTTTACTGTTTCACTCTTTGACCTTTACTTTTTTTATTAGTTGAATATGGACTTACAATTGATGGAGAATCATTATCAAACAATCAAGAATAAGTATATTTACATAGTTAGCCAAGGCTGATGCCATATCACAGTTTCCACCCTTGGGTTCCCTATGGTTCTATGTTTCCCCCAAAAGAACCCCTTTGTTAAAAGGACTTCTTGTGAAGGTCAGAGATCTCCTTCTGAGTTGATTCCCCTATACTCCCTCCCTCTAGTCTTCAAGTATCCTTCCTATTCCCTTCCCCCTCCCTGACCCCTCCCTATGTCTCCAGGTATCCTAGGCAAAGATCCTCCTGTTTGTGTAAAAATTCATACATTTTGAGGTTATTATTAGCTTAGCCATCTAACATACTGTTTCCAGTTGTATTCTAGCTTCCACAAATGAGAGAAACCGTTTGGCCCTTGAGTCTCTGAGATTGGGATACTTCTCTCAGCATGACCTTTTCTTACAGGAAATTGAAGCTAGTTTCTGTCAATAGGGAAATGTCCAACGGTGATATATCCAGTTGAAGAAAGTAGCCTGAATTTGGCAGGTTGTGTTGCCAAATCTCTCAGCTATTGAAAGCCGTCCTGAATGATGAGTTGGGAATTGGAATTTCTGCCCAAAAGTCACCTGGGTCCTTGATGAGGGCATTTTCCAGTTTGCTAAGATTCAGCTGATGCTGGGTCTACAACAAAGACAAAGAATCAAGGCCACAATCTAAATGATCCAAGTTGCATTTCAAGGAGTTCCAACAATTAAATAAAAGAAATTTAAAAACCCTTATCCCACCTTCCCAGAGACATTTTGAAGGAACGTGAAATAATAACCCTGAAGGCTTTACATTTTATGGTAGGCAAAAAGTTCTTTATGTAATGTGTGAGCCCAATTTATCTTACTTGTAATCATCACATTGATTACATGATAATTATATCTTAGCTCTGGTGGTCTTTGCAATGATTGTTTTTAATTTATCTATTCATTTTGCCCATGTTCTCATGCTATTTATATTTTTCCATGCAACATGTTCATATTTATTTGATGAGTGCTATCATGTGATAGGCACTAGTCTAGAGAAACTCAATTTGCATTCTAGATACGATGCTAGATAATGAATGAGTGAAATGTCAGCATATCAGATCATGACAAATGCCAGAGAGGACAGTTGAGCAAGGAAGGGGTCATGAAAGTGCTGGGATGGGAAGAGTGATTTTAAACAGTGTTGAGCAAATCCCTCATTGGATGTGTGTCATTTGAATTAAGATCTGAAGGGAAGAAGTATCAGGTATGAGGTTCATAGAAGATGCTTCCAGAAAGATGGAGCAAGGGATGGAGCAACATACATGGACAGTCAAGGAGGAATTGCAAGTGGGCCATAGCAGGAATGGAGAGAGGAGGACAGAGTGACAAGAGAAGAAGCCAGAGACGTTAGGCCAGAGATGTCAGGTCATGAAAAGCTGACATGCAATGGAAGCCACAACAGGAGCCTGACATGACCTGTCTTGGGATACGACAAGACACTCTGGCTGTCATGCTGTGGATGGTGGCAGTGGGGAACCATTGAGGAAGCCACAGCAGTGACCCAGGTTAAGAACAAAAGTGGCAGGACCCAAAATGTTAACAACAAAGCTGGTAAGAAATTTTTGGATTTTGAATTTATTTTGAAGGGAGAACCAAGAGGAAGGACTGATGGATTAAAAGTGACATATGAGAGAATGGGATGAGTCAAATAAGACCCCAAAGATTTTGATAGGAGCAACTGCAAAATTGTTAATGGGGTTAAAGAAGTGGGCTTGGAGTGAAATAAAGGATTTCAGTTCCAGACCCATTACATTTGAGACACCTGTCACCCGTGAAGGACAGTTGAGTATACAGGTTTAGAATGCAAAGGACAGATCTGGACCATAGATAAAAATTTAGAGGTCCTCAGAAACCTGTATTATTTTAAAGCCATGAGACCAGGTGAGATCTCGAAGTGTTATGGTTTAGATGTTAGGTGTCCTGCAAAAGCTCATGTGTGAAATAATACAAAAAGGCCTAGCAGTGAAATGGTTGAGTTGAGAACATTAATCCAATTGGTGAACCAATCCCCTGATGAGGATTGGGTGGGTGGTAAAAGAGGTGGTTAGGTTGTGGCTGGAGGCCGAGGGTCATCGAGGGCATGCCTCTGCGAGTATGTATTTTGCATCTGGTGAGTGGAGTCTCCCTCTCTGTCTCCCAAGTACAGTGCCCCAGCCACTTCCTCCATCAACACTCTTGTGCCAAGTTGTTCTGCCTCTCTCAGGCCCTGAGGAATGGAGCCTGCTGCCTACAGACTGAGACTTCTGAAGCCATGAGCACACCCAATAAACTTTTCCTTCTACAATTGTTCTTCTCAGGTTTTTTAGTCACAACAGTGAAAAAGCTGAGTAAAGCACAAAATAAGAACAAAGGAAAGTCTTGGAGCACCCTCTCCTTACAAGGAAGGAGGTGGAACCAGTATACAAGACCAAGAAAGAACCGTCAGGAAAACCAGACCTGCATCTCGTCCTGGGAAGCAAATGAAGAGAGCCCAGGAGGACTGGCCATAGTGTCTAGCAAAGCAGAAGTCACCAGCAATATTGAGGAGCAATTTTTATGGCATGATAGAGGCCAAATAGGTTCAAGAGAGAATGAGGAGAGACAAAAATCTCAAACAACTGTTTCGAGGAATTTTCTAGAAAGAAAAGGATGTTAGAAAAGAGTGAAGCTGACAATGCAGAAGGGGGGTTAGTGAAGCACCATCACTGAGAAGGGATAGGATCGAGTGGACCAAGTGGAGGTCTACTTCCTTAGGAGCATGGACATTTCATCCCTAGTATTATTAACAACATAATTTTTCTTTCATTTCAGGAGAATTAATCTCAAATCAGTGAATGCTCTGGTCTTTACTTCTCTTGGTCCCCTATAGCTGCTTAACACATTGGGCTGTCTCATATTATCTCATATTGTCACATATTATCTCACTGGGTCTCTAAGTCAGGAGTCTGGGTATAACCAGGCTGAGTTCTCTGCTTCAGAGTCTCCCTGCACTGTAATCCAGGTGTTGGTGGTCTTATCCGAGTCTCACTGGAAGACCTGTTTCCAAGTTCCCTCAAGTCGTTGGCTGCAA
>PVKS010023729.1:0-14222 GCA_004027875.1 Aplodontia rufa | reverse complement strand
GAGACAAAAATCGCAAACAACTGTTTTGAGGAATTTTCTAGAAAGAAAAGGATATTAGAAAAGAGTGAAGCTGACAATGCAGAAGGGGGGTTAGTGAAGCACCGTCACTGAGAAGGGATAGGATCGAGTGGACCAAGTGGAGGTCTACTTCCTTAGGAGCATGGACATTTCATCCCTAGTATCATTAACAACATAATTTTTTTTTTCATTTCAGGAGAATTAATCTCAAATCAGTGAATGCTCTGGTCTTTACTTCTCTTGGTCCCCTATAGCGGCTTAACACATTGGGCTGTCTCATATTATCTCATATTGTCACATATTATCTCACTGGGTCTCTAAGTCAGGAGTCTGGGTATAACCAGGCTGAGTTCTCTGCTTCAGAGTCTCCCTGCACTGTAATCCAGGTGTTGGTGGTCTTATCCGAGTCTCACTGGAAGACCTGTTTCCAAGTTCCCTCAAGTCGTTGGCTGCAAGGACAAACGCTTCTGTTTTTTGTTGTTGTTGTTTTTGTTTTTGTTTTTTTTCTGAAGGTCACATTCAGTTCCTAGGACCCACTTATACTTCCTTGGCACTTGGACATCTCCAGCATGGAGTTTTACTCATGTCTACAAGAAAGAGAATCTAATATATGCTAACCATTCCCATTCCCATTGCCATGCAATAGCACTCATTCACAGGAAAAGTGATTTCATCACTTCTGCCATGTCCTGTGCTTAGGAGCAAACCACAGATGCCAGCCACACTCAAGCAGAGGGATTCCATGATGCTGGGAACACAGAGAGGCGCAGTTCACTGGGGTGTGTCTGCAACATTAATAATCAAGGTTGAAACTAGGTACAAGGTACCACAGTCCTAGATATAGTTAACTCTCATGTACCTTTTTAATCATTAAAAAGGAAGTTAGATAGAGTAGATACTTTTGTATAGTCCTTGGGGCTAAAAGTGGGGCTCCGCTTTTATACAATTTGGGAGTGATTTTTTTTTTTAAGAGAGAAGGACAGTGAGAGAGAGGGAGAGAGACAGAGAAAATCAATTTTTATTGGGTTTTTTTCACATGGCTTTGGTTGCTCTCACACTTAATTGTGTACGTGGGTTGCTGGGGTTTGAACCCGTGTACTTGCGCATGCCAGGCAACTGACATAACCACCGAGCCACCACTCTAGCCCCTTGGGAGTGAATTTAAAACAGAAAATGAAACAAGAAATGAGAAAAAGCTAGTATGAATATCCAAATGATAATTTAAAAATATCAGCTTGCTTCTAACCCAGAAGAATGTATTTGGTTTATTTTTCTAATTCTAATCAGATGCCCAGTGATTAGTATTCTAAAGTGTAACTGCATTGATGTAAGAACTTGTCACTGGATTTTGTAGACACGGTGTTATGCACTCCTTATTAACTATGATTGTAGTCAAATTATTCTCTCAAAGCCTCAGTTTCCTGATCTCCAACTTGGAATTATAAAAGTTTCTATCCCGTGACATTGTTGGGAAAATTAAGTCAGATAATCCATTTGTGATACCAATTCATGATCTGGGAGACAGAAAAGACTCCATAAATATTGACTATTATGTTTATTATTTTCATTCTAACTCAGTTTAGGTCTAGAATTTGGCAGACTCATAAAAAACATGTACAATAGTTTACATCCCCCATAGACTTTTCAATTTAATCTGCATTTAATGGCTTATTACCTTAAGAATACTGCCCACATAAAATAACACAACCAAACAGTGGCTAAGATGGAGGGTTCTGAATTTTGCCTGATTTTGAATTGTTTCTTCACTTAAAGCTGTGAAACTTTGGAAAGGTTAACCTTCACATGGCTAAGTTAACCTCGGTGTGGCTCAGTTAACCTTTGTGTGGCTCAGTGAATCTCCATGTGATTCCCTGACCTGTAAATTGAGGATAATTGTGGTATCCCCTGCATAGGGTGTGGTTACAATTAGATGGGATAATTCAGGTCAAGCATTAATCCAGCACTCAGCAGAGAGTAAATTTTCAATATAAAACAAGACAGAAGCAATGGAATAGCCCAATATCTATTCACCAAGGGTTTAGAAGCATTAATTGGAAGCATATTACCTATTTTAATACATGAGGCATGTATTAATTAGTTACTTCGGACTCTGAGGCAAATTAATATTATATTTCAATTTGGGGATTAAGAACTAATAATAATATTTGGGATTTCAGGACTAATACATTTAAAAATAAAATGTTTTAGAACCAGGAAAAAAAATTAGTTTGCTAAACAAAGAAAAAGTTTCCTAGAACCAAAAAATATATGAAAGACATTATCATAATTTAGAGGTCAATCTTTCAAATGGAATGAATTTGGCTTACTGAAAGCTCATTTATTTTTTTTTAAGGGCTACTGGAAACTTTATCTTACACCAGTGCTGCCTGCAAAACAGTGATTAGGAAATACAGGGCCATAACAAATATAACTGTGAGAGCCAAACTATGGGTTGGTAAGCAAATGCATTGGGAGAATTTCACTTCTCCAGCTGCAAGCAGGGGCGGAAACTGCCCCCTACTCTGTTCGTGGACACACAGTGGAGATGCAAATGGTAGTAACTGGGAGCCTTCAGTCATTGGGAGAAATGGTTCTATGGAAGTCAGCAGCCTTGTTGCTCAGAATTGTAGTTACCAGACTCACCTTTTGTATTCTTTTGCCACAGAGAGAAATGGTCATCGTTGAAATTCTTGTGATGAATAATCCTAATATATTATTACTCATTTTCTTATCCCTCTCCCTTTTAACCTTATTTAATCTTTGCACTATGAGATCCTGAGATTCTGAAGTCTCCAGTACAGGGGTTAGCACTTGAAAGTAGGAAGTTGACAGACTTTTATTTTTCATTTTTATTTTTTAGTACAGGGGATTGAACCCTGGGGCACTTTATCACTAAGCTATATCCTCAGACCTCTTTATTTTAATTTCTTTATTATTTTATTCTCTTTATTTATATACTGATTTCTTGTGGCACTGATCTTTTAATTTTTTATATTGAGATTGGGTCTCACTAAGATGCCCAGGCTGGTCTTGAACTTGCAATCCTCCTGCCTCAGCCTCCTGAATAGCTGGGATTACAGGCATGCACCACTACACCCAGCCAGGACTTCTAATTTTAAATGTATTTTTGACAGTTTCAGAAAGTTAAAGGAAATTGAATTACATTTAATACTATTTAAAGGAAAATCTGTTTTCTTCACAGATGCGTGCTTTCTGAAGAATTCTTAGTGGAAAGTAATGATAACTTTAGTATCAGGTTTCTTAGCAATATGTATATAAAATTAACTTTATATAGGCCTTACCATTTTATACTTTGACCAGAAACAAAGACAGATTTCCCCATAAACAGTTTTATTTCACCTAATTTTGTATATAAGGAGCCAGATTCTTGAACATGGCACATGTTGAATATCCTTTATTGGAAATTCTTGGGACCAGACATGTTTTGGATATAAGTATTTATTTATTTATTGAGTTTTGGAAAATTTGTGTATTCATAATGAGAAATAAGATTTTTTTTCAGATTTTAGAATATTTTCATATCCATAATGAGATCTCTTGAAGAAGAAACTGAAGTCTGAAGAGGAGATTAGTTTGTGTTTCAAATACAACTTATGCATATAGCCTGAAGGTAATTTTATAGGATATTTTTGGTGCACCTGCATTCTGACTGCAAGGTCAGAGGTCGGGAGTTGAATTTTCTACCCAAGGTATTGTGTCAGTGAACAAAATGGTTCAGATTTAGGGTCATTTTAGATTTTTGGATTAGTGATGCTCAATACGTGCCTTAGAGCAAGTCCAGACCAAATAAAGAGAATCGAGAATGAAAATGTTAGATATTATTTATGTGAGACGGGGAAAAGGCTGAAAAATTAAATGACACAGTATCACACAGAAGAGACTCATGTCACACTGAGTCTCTTTCCTGAGCTAGGCAAGAATCTAAAAGATTCTTCTTCAACTTCTTTTTTATCATGGAAAATTGGGGCTTTTGTGGAAAGGAGAAAACATCACTCTACAAAGAAAATCTCATTATGGGAGTGAGGATTAGAGGTCTCTGCTCTCCAAGTAGAACACACCATCTTTAACTAGTTCTCTCCTCAAAACTCTTTGTCCAAATTTAAGAGGAAAATGTACCACAGCAACACAAAGGCAAAGGTTCAGGAAGGGGAATTAACAGAGGACCATTCAGGACTCACTCTCGGAACTCCGGCAGGGTCTGCAGCCGGGCAATCTCCAGCCAGAGCATCTGAGAATTAGAAACAGAAGGAATGAATCCTGACCGGAGAGATCCCACCTCTCCTTGGTCTCCTTTAGCAATCTAAGAGCACAAGAGAAAACAACAACAACAATGACAACAACCTAGTGGAATGTCAATGTGCCAAATTCAACGAGAAACCAAAGGCAAAAGTTCTAGTGGAAAAGAGGATAAAGGAGGAAGTGTTCAGGGGCACACCTTTTCAGTTCATTTTGAAGGTTGATTCCACTACAAAGATAGGAAAATGTGACTGTGTCTTAGTCCTTGCCCTGAAAAATGTTACCCAAAATAACTGTTTATAATGACTTTTGCATTTTTCTTTTCTTTTTAGCTTCTACTCCATAAGTGAAGCCTTCAATTACAGGTTAGGTTTGTCAAGAAGATATAAAAAAGACACTTCTAGTTTCAAATCTGACATTGTCCTCATCCTTAATATAAGAAAAAGTAGATGCCATTGCTCCCATCTTTAACACACACACACACACACACACACACACACACACACACACACACAATGACTTTTCTTGGACCCAACAGAGAACTAGGATTGCAGAATAAATCTGGAAAGATCGTAGAATCCAGAGATCCAGTTACCTGTAGCAGAAGCCACAGAGCCATAAACTGTTTAGAACATTTAAGTAGCAACAGCGATACATTTCTGGAGATTGAGAATGGACTAGTGTGACAACAGGAAATTCCGGGGACTCCAATCCTACCGGGCCAGTGCTGGGCACTCTGTTCCCTTTAACTCCAAGAATTCCACCAGGTTCTCCTAATAAAGATCCAAGAAAGATGCTCTGGTGTCTCTAGTAGAGGGAGAGGCAGAGCAGTCTTTATGAACTGAATCAGGAACTTCAACCACAGAAAAGATGTATGGCAGCTGTATCTTTTCTTTCTTAATTTTTATTGGTGCATTATAATTATACATAATGGGATTTGTTGTCACATATTCATAGATGAACACAATACAGCAATACAATTTGGTCAACATCCCCCCTTCACCCCTCTACCTCCTGCCTCCTATCTCCCAATCCCTTCCCTCTCTTTCTGGGTCCTATATTTTTCCTAAAATGCCCAAGTTCAGTGACATAATGCTTATTCCTATGAAGAACATTTTTATATAGCTGACTGTAGTGTATACAGTGACATACTTATAAGTGCTTGAAGTGTACATTGCGTTAACTCAGCTCCAACATTTCCCCTTCTCTTCCCTTCCAATGGCAGCTGTATTTTAAGCAGCAGATTATGTAGCAGTGGCTGCTGCTTTGTAAATTGTCCCTTTCGAAGATTATTCCCATCCCTTTGTCCAGCATTCTAGAGAGAAGCTCTACCTGTGTGATTAATATAATATGATGATTGCTAAATAAACTAGATTTACAGAACCCTGAATATTTGGTGACCTTCAAATTGCATCAGAATATGTAACGCCCTCCATATTCTTATTTCTATGCATCAAGTAACATAAAGCATGCAAATTACTGTGGTGCTTAATTTGCATAAAAGTAATTTGAGTCCAAAGAATTATAGGAACCAGCCCTAGGGAGTCAAAGTCCAGAGGTGGGGGGAGGCGAAAGCATGTGACAGATACACACCCTGGATGACCAAGACCCTGCCCAGCATGTAGTCTCTCTACCCATTGCCCCCAGCACTCCTTTCAATCTTTCTAAAACCCCTTCTGAGTCTGAGTTCCCTAAGATTGAGCTTTGAGGCTAATAGCCCCTTTCATCTTCCAGGGTGTTATGTCTTGAATAAAAGTGATTTCCATCCCACCAACTCTTGTCTTCCAGCTGTTGGCTTTTGAGTGGTGAAGGACCAGATCTGCACTTGAAAACAAGACAATTACCCAACTCCAGTTACTTCTAGTCTTCTTATCTTCCTAAAGGGGAAAATGAATTTAAAAAGTTAAACACTTGTGAAGGTATTATCCCATAGACGTAAGCCCACTAAAGATCTGAGATTTAATCATAAAAGCATAGAATATTCCCTTTCCTCTATACTTGACTATATTTCAGGTTTACAGGATTGTAATGGTGGATTACACGTGAGAGAGCTACGAGTGCAGACTCTGAGAGAAGCGCAAAGACAACAAGAAAGAAAAATGTGAATAGAGTAATTAAAAGTTTTTTGCAGGCACAGCTCAACTCCAGCCTAAATGAACATGACACTTCACATTAAACACCTTTTTACTCATTTTCTCTTTCCAAATATATCATGTCGGATTTCAGGAAAAAATTACAAGGGATTTGTTAAAATGTCAGAAGAAACAAAGTCTGAAGATATGATGCAGGCATCAGAACTAGACTCGAATGTAACATACATTTTGGAGCATTTAGAAAAGGAAAGTTAACTATTATTAATATGAGAAGGGGTACAATGAAAGTAGATAAGTAATGTAAGATAACACTTACATTATGATAAAATAGCTTTGAGATAGCAGAGTAATGTGTGCAAAAAATGAAACTATATAAAGGAATCAAAGGAAGTGCTATAAGTCAAAATCCAGTCTGTACGTAACAAAGAATCACTGGACTTGAAAATGGGTCATTGAAATTGCCCAAACAGCAATGAAATGAGAAAAACAGAACAAATAAAACAAAACAGGAAGTCTAATCACTTGCGTTCATTTTCAAACTGTAATATGCGTGCAATGGGAATATGAGGGCTAAGAGGACGAAAAAACTGAGCGAAAGAAATATTTTCACTGATAATAACCAAGAATTTTCTAAAATTAACAACAGCAAATGAGAAATATAGCAAGCTCAGAGAACACCCAGCAAGATAATACTCCAAAATATACACTTAGTCATGTAGTCACATTGCAGAAAACCAAAGACGAAGAACAAACTCAGAATAAGAGAAATAAATCACCTTACAAATAAAGCAGATAAGAACAAAGATTACAGCAGTCTTCTCATCAGAATCAATATTCACTTTATGAGTGGTTTGACTATACCAATTAAAATACAGAGATTTTCATAGTAGGTAATATTACGTATTGTCTAGAAGAAACTAATTTTAAGAAGAGAGACTGATAGGTTAAAAATAAAAGGGACAGAGAAAAATATGAGACGTGCTAATTTTAGAAAAATACAACAGCTATGTTAATTTTAGAATGAGAAGACTTTAGAACAACAAAAGGATCAGACATAAAAATGGACATTATATAATTATAAAGAGCTCAGTTCTCCAAAGAGAGATACAGTCCTAAACCTATATGTACCTGCATTAGTCAGTATTCTCCAGGGAAATAGATCTCATCATTTACAAACTAATTGACAGTCATTTGGGAACTATATAACTATATATTTCTATCATTTATTATATAGATACATATATTATATGTAATATGGCATACATATTATTTAATATACATAAAGAAAATTATAAGGTATATTATTTAATATGTATGATATACCTTATAATAAAATTATTATAAGGTATTAGTCATGGTACCATTGAAGCTATGAAGTCCCTCCCTCTGACAACCGGAAACTCAGGAAAGCCAGTAGTATAATTCAAAGGCCTAAAAAATCTGAAAAGTCAGTGGTGTAAATTCCAGTCTGAAGCCCTGGACATGAGACACAGCAGGGGCAGGAATAGACTCATGTTCCCTCTCAGTTAGGCAGAGAGCAAATTTAACCTTTTTCTGCCATTTTTTTTCCTTTCGTACTTGAGGTTGAACCTGTGGCACGTCAACACTCAGCTATACTCTGAACCTTTTTTACATTTTATTTGAGACAGAGTCTGGGGAAATTGCTGAGGCTAGCCTTGAACTTGCCATCCTCCTGCCTCAGCCTCCAAGTTGCTGGGAATACAGATGTACACATCATACTCACTTCCTCTGTCTTTTTGATCTAAGCGTACCTTCAACAGACACACCCACCAAACATTGAGTACGGGGACTGGAATGGTGGCTCGGAGGTTACTGTGCTTGCCCGGCATGTGTGAGTACTCGAGTTCAAACCCCAGCACCACGTACACAACGAGGTCTTGGAGCAACGGAAGGCATATGAACAACTAAATAAAAATTTGTTTCTCTCTTTCTCTCTCTCACTGTCCCTCTCTCTTTAAAAAAAAATTGAGTAGGGCCCTTGCTCCCTCAGTCATCTAATTCAAATGCTGTTGTTCTCCTCCAAAAACATCCTCACAGATCCACTAAAAAATATTGAAACAACTCTCCGGGCATCCCGTAGAGGAATCAAGCTGACATATAAAATCAAGTATCACACCACCTAATAACAGCATCAAAAATATGTGCGGCAAAGAACAGGAAAATGAAAGAAGAAATAAATAAATCTACTATTATAGTCTCCCTTTTAGGAACTGATAGAGTGAGCAGCTAAAGAAAATCAATGAGGATACAGTTAACCCAAACAGCACAGACAATCAACTTGATCTAATTGACATTTACAGAATACATCAATTTAATAATTGCAGAACACATGTTCTTCTGAAACTTGCAAGGAACATTTACCAAGATATGACAACTATGAGCCATAAAACAACTTTTATTTAAAAGAATACAAGTCATATAAAGTATCTTCTACTGCAGTGGAATTAAATTAGAAATCAATGTCAGAAAGTTAAAAATTATGACATGCACATACAATTGGGTTTTATTCAGTGATAAAAAGAAATGAACTATCTAGCCACAGAGAGAGATGGGCAAATCTTAAATGCATATTACTAAATAATGTATGATAGCCCCCAGATTACATAGTGAAAGATTCCAATTGTGTGAAGTGCTGGAAAAGACAAAAGTATATCAATAGTAAAAATAGGTATTTGCCAGAGCAGACAGGGAAAGGCAGATGAGTTGAACAGGTAAAACACGGGGGAGTTTTTGGAGTGATGAAATACTCTATGATATTGTCATGATAAAGACTTGATTCTATGCATTTTTAGAACTAATAGAATTTAGCAGAACAAAGAGTGAACCTTAAAATACAGGCAAAATATAAGAAAATCGTTTAGATAAGGGATTCCAGGATGGAATGCAGAACGTGACCAAAATTAACTAATTAATTAATTAATTAATTAAATCTACCTGTAAAAATGTATAAAATGACCTTACCTGGGGGAAAGGAGGGCTGAACCAAGTAACTTTGGAAATGAATGCATTTTTAAAAGTAAAAAAACAAAAACAAAAAACAAAATGAAAGCAAGGTGTCTTCATAGAATTGTACTTATTTGGGAATCTGGTTATTATACACAGGGGTGCTGACTCACAATTCTGATTCTGCTATATATGTGAGGTGGAATTATGTACCAATTTGTTAATTAATGGATGATGGAGTCATGTTCTCACTGTAGGAGCGGGGGTTGATAGATAAGCAAGAAGAAAAGACCGGAATGATCCATGTGGTACTGGATTAGAGTTGTAGACATTTGTACAAACATATGTTTAATTTAATGTAAATACATATGGTTATGTATAGGAATAGCTATGGAGATGTGGATATAAATAGGGTAGTATACACAGGTGCGTTTCCTTTCTTTGTTAGCTGAGAAGGCCCAGAGGAAATGATACCTCCACATTTTACCAAGGACCCATCTCTTGCTATGTAATACCTTGCTCCAATAAAAAGAATAGGACTTCTGGAAGAAATGCTGATTCAAAAAAAAACCACAGGATGAGCCTGGAGTGTCTTGTAGTGACCTATAGTAATGAACTAGTAAAAACAATATTCAGAATCCCACAAAAACGGGGTGTGTCAAAGGCACTTATGAACATTAAGACAGTTTCCAATGGCCAAAGTTAGAATAAGTTGAGCAACAAAATAAATCAAGAAGTATTGGGTGGTATCCCAAATCATGACTCTGTACTGCTATAAATGATTTAGTAAATGAATAAGTGATGGAACACTAGTGTGATCATGATAAAAATCATTGGAAAATTCCTAAATTTAGGAACATCCTACAAAATATCTTGATCAGGACTCCTCAAAACTGTCTAGGTCACCAAAACACAAGGAAAGTCTAAGAAACTATCACAGTGGAAAAGAACCTGAAGAGACAAAGACAACTAAATTTAACCTTGTGTCCTACATGGGATAATGGGATATAAAAGTGGCATTAGGAAGAAACCAAGGAAATCCAAATGAAGTGTGGACCTCAGTTACAACAATAAGTCAATGTTGGTTATTTAGTTATGATGAATGTATTTCAATAAATAAAGCTAATAATAACAGGGGAAATGGTATGTCAGGTATATGGAACTCTGTGTTCCAGCTTCTCTATATTTCTGTATATCTAACACTGTTATAAAAATAACTTTTATTTGACACTGTACTTGGATTTTGTTTTGTTTTGTTTTGTTTGGAAAAATATAGGACCCAGAAGGGATCAGGGGACTAGAGGAGGAAGATAGAGGAGTGTGGGGGTGGAGCAGTAGGGATATTGACCAAATTATATTGCTGTATTGTGTGCATCTAGGAATATGTGACAACAAATCCCATCATTATGTACAACTATAATGCACTAATAAAAAATTAAAAATAGGTAGAAGATAAAAGAATCAAGTTTTTATTTCCTCCATCAAGCTCTGAGTGCATCATCAAAGGTGATATTAAGATTCACTGGGGAGCTAAATTTGAGGCCCAAGTTTGTGAGCTTCCTTGTTAAGAACTGAGCCATGGAGAAGCCACTCTGCCAACCAATCCAGGACAAGGGACGGAATATCCACTAAAGCGTGTGAAAAGGGATGAAAGTTAGAATCATGTAGCAAAGGACAGCTAAGTAAGTTAAAGTCACTCCTCAGCCTGGATTCATATATTTCTTAGGGAAGGATGTGCATGTGTAAAGAGACGGATGTGTTAATATGTAAATCATGTAACACTTGAATCCATGTCTTCCAGTCATTATGGATCCAAACAACAGCCCTTATCTTCTGTGAATTATAAAGATATTATCCAGAAGGATCTGATTTTTAATTCAGAACTGAAAGCCTCTGGAGGAAACTGGGTGATACCCATATGGAAACTATATAACTATTAAGCTTTCAAGTAATATCTTTTAAGCATTTTAAAAATCTTTTTATTTTAAACATTCCAGAAATCTTATTGTTGGTATTTCAATTCAAACAGTATCTTACATCCTTTTTAAACCCTTTTAGGACTGTGTGGAAATCTGAATTTAGTCTTTTACATTTATTAACTGTTGTTTGTTGAAAGAGCAATTAGATCAATATATCTTGCTCTGCTCATGTTTCATACCACAGCTCAAAAATTTAACTACGCTAAAAAAAGAGAAAGTAAAATTCTTACCAATTTGGATGAAAATAAATATTACATTCATTGCTCCACTTGTAATTCTCTGCTTTCTTTAGAAAGAATCTTAAAATATTTTTGTTTCCTCTTCAATTATTTCATCATTGTGTGTGTGATTATTATTTTTTTTGGCCTTCCTATGTTTCCAACCATGATGTTCTCAAATTTAATAATTCTCACAACATATTATGAAATGATTTAAATGCAAAAAGGAAAAGCAACCATACTGATTTGCAGATATTAAATCCCTTGGGTTCTTAGACTTGGAGGCTTACAAGACCCTAAAACAAAATCAGGTCTCAAGAATTGGCCCCTGATAATTGAGAAATGTCAGCACAGGAAGTCATCGCCAGACTCTCTCACACCTCTACCCTTTTCATATTGCTGTCTGCTGACCTGAGATAGTCTGGCTATGACCAAGCCATCAGATCAACTCTGGGTTAAGAAAAAAATGCTCCAAGGACCTCAAAACAGCTCACAGAACAGTTCCCAAGTGCCCCGTCCCCTCCCTGGGCATTTCTTTCATTTTCTTTAGTTCCAAACAGTAGTTAGTTACTCTGGCTCTCTGGGGCTCCATTTGCTCAGCAGTGTAAAGAAATCCATCATTCTGTGTGACAATATATAACATATTGTCAAATATATAATATAATTTAATACTTTGTTATTAGCCTAGATCCTTAAATATGATGTCTCTTTCATTTTTTCATGTATTTAAAAGGCAATGCTGAGAAAAAAATAAATGCTAGAAAGAGATAGACAGATATTGAGAGAGAGGGAGAAGAAGGAAGAGGGATAGAAGGAGAGAAGGAGGGAAGAGAGAGGTATGGAGGGGGTGGATTTTAAAATGAAAGCCATGACTTGATCTAGGAAAGCTGCATGTTTCCTTTCAAGGCATTGCAAGACAATCCAGGGACTATACTTAGCCTTGCCAATTTGCTGTTGAAAAATAAATCTCATTCTTTTCAATTTGCATGACAATCAGTCATTTATTTTCTTAATTTTCTTCAGATTCATAGGAATAAATTATCCGGGTTTTCTTTCTTTTAAGTTAATATCCAACACTTTCCTTTTTTCCTCCTCAACATTTTCTATGGACCCACTCTGCGTTGGTATCTTTAGGAGTTAAGCACGAAGCAACAGAGACATACTAAACACATTGATTACCAAGTAAAATGGTTTCCCTGGCAACCATAACCCAATGAAAGCCCTTAGAACTGCCTTCCTTTCACACATGAATTTTGTTTTTTTGTAATGATTTCAGCCATTACAGATGGTAGAAACAGACACAAAAGTACCTGTTCCAAATGTGTTGTTATAAAAATAAAGCTGATTCAGGGAGAGATATTCTGCTCTGTCTGTGATTAGCTAATTTGTAGTGTAATTTTTGAATAATTTTGAAATGAATCCATCCTATGTGCATTATAGTAAGTGGATGGATTTGTCTTCTATTGTTGCTACAGTGAATCGCCACAAATTTAGTAGTTTACAATAACACAAGTGGATTATCTCACCAATCCACATATCAGAAGTCTGATGTAGGTATGACTAGAAGTATCTCTGGGGCACATGCCTTTGTAGATGCTGTAAGGGAGAATCTTCCTTTGCTTTCTAAGAGTTACTGACATTCCTTGACTTGGAGCTCCATTATTCTCCTTTTTAAGCTAGCGACAGCACATCTATCTGATCCTTCCTCCTTTGTCACATCACAACTGGGAAAGGTTCTCACTTGGAGAGACTCTCCTGACTTCTTTGGACCCATCTGGATGATCTAGAATAACCTCCATCTCTCCAGGTTATTAATCCTATCTGCAACATCCCATTGGTAATGTCAAGTGATATACTCACATGTTACAACGATCAAGTCACAGATGGCTTTGGAGGGTCATTATTCTGATACCCACTGAGTATATTTTTCAGCGTGCTTACAAGGAAAGAAGTAGCTTCTCAAAACATTGTGCATGCAATGGAGCATTCACTTTGAACTGCTTCTTTCAAGTGCTGGTGATATTCATGTTGCTCTAGACCAGAGATAGCCAAACTTTTTCTGTATAGAGATAAACCTTACAGATATTTGGATTTGTCAATCATTCATTGTCTCTTACAACTGCTCTACCACTGTAGTGTGTAAACAGCCATTAACAGTACATTAACAAACAGGCAAGGGTGACGTTTGGCTTATACGTTATTTGCTGTTTACTGAATTGTCAGCTAGAGATCTAAAAATGGGTTTCTTGTAGAATATAAGCATTCTCCCTATTATCAAACCTTTCTTGAATGCCAAGGCTAGAGGATAAGACTACAAAGAGTTCAAGGACTGCATCTATTTGAAAGGAACTTAACATAATTGGATAAATGACATCTTTTCATTAAAAGATAATATTTGATCTATATGATCTGTAATGTTGAATATATCATTTAACCTCTAGAGATATCATCTTTAAAAACTACATGGGAGTTATGCTTCTGGCAATTGCCAAGTACTTTGTATTGCACTACTTTCTGCAGATAGAAATGAAAACTCTAAACATTTTTTTAAGTTATCAAACAACTATACATAGACAGTGTCGATGAATGAAAAGCATGCAGAAACTGGGGAGAAATCAATCTGTGAGAGAAGAGAATTGTGCTGCATAAAAATATCATGCTTAAATATCGATGTTCATTGCAGCACAATTTAC
>PVKS010023728.1:0-31910 GCA_004027875.1 Aplodontia rufa | reverse complement strand
CACCTCTACTTATTAAGTTATTCCAAGAAATTGAAAAGGAGGGAATGCTCCCATCCACTTTTTATGAAGCAACCATAACTCTGATACCAAAACCGGACAAGGATACATGAAGAAAAGAAAACTACAGACCAATATCCCTTATGAAATTGGATGCAAAAATCCTTAATAAAGTACTAGCAAACCGTATTCAAAAACTTATCAAGAAAATAATCCATCATGATCAAGTGGGCTTCATCCCAGGAATGCAGGGCTGGTTCAACATATGCAAAACAATTAATGTAATCCACCACATAAACAGAATCAAGGACAAAAACCATATGATCATCTCAATGGATGCAGAAAAGGCCTTTGATAAAACCCAGCACCCTTTTATGTTCAAAACTCTAGAGAAGATATGGTTCAAAGAACCATTTCTGAACCTTGTTAAGGCTATACATGCTAAACCCTCAGCTAGTATAATACTAAATGGAGAAAAGCTGAAAGCATTTCCACTAAAATCGGGAACAAGACAAGGCTGTCCACTCTCACCACTTTTATTCAATATTGTTCTTGAGACCCTAGCTGGAGCAATTAGACAAGAGAAAGAAATCAAAGAGATAAAAATAGAATGAGAGGAAGTCAAACTCTCTCTTTTTGCTGATGACATGATCCTGTATCTGGAGGATCCAAAAAACTCCATCAATAAACTGCTTGAACTCATAAACAGGTTTAGCAAAGTGGCAGGATACAAGATCAACACCCATAAATCAATAGCTGTCCTATACACTAATAATAATAGGACCGAAGAAGAAGTCAGGAAATCAGTCCCATTCAAAATAGCTTTGAAAAAAATAAAACACTTGGGAATTAACCTTACAAGGGAAATCAAAGATCTCTTCAACGAAACTATCAAACATTGAAGAATGAAATCCAAGATGACCTAAGAAGATGGAAAGATGTCCCATGCTCTTGATTAGGCAGAATTAATATAATAAAAATGGCCATTCTACCAAAAGCTTTATATAGATTTAATGCTATCCCTATAAAGATACCTATGTCGTTCTTTACAGACATAAAAAAAGCAATTCTCAAATTCATTTGGAACAATAAGAAACCAAGAATTGCCAAAACACTACTAAGCAAGAAAGATGAAACAGGTGGTTTTGCCATTCCAGATCTAAAACTATACTATGGAGCCATAGTAACAAAGACAGCATGGTACTGGCATCAAGATAGGAAAGAAGACCAATGGAATAGAATAGAAGACCCTGAAACAAATCCTCAAATCTTTAAACATCTGATTTTTGACAAAGGGGGACAAAATATTACATGGAAAAGTGACAGCCTCTTCAGCAAATGGTGCTGGACAAACTGGTCCTCCACCTGCAGAAAGTTGAAATTAGACCCATATCTTTCTCCTTGCACAAGAATCAAATCAAAATGGATCAAGGACCTAGGTATTAAACCAGCTACCTTGCAACTGATAGAAGACAAATTAGGTTCAACACCTCAGCATTTGGGAGAAGGCAAAGACTTTCTGAACATGTCTCCAAAAGTGAAAGAAGTAAAGTCAAAAATCAGTGGATGGGATGCCATAAAGCTAAAAAGCTTTTGTACTGCCAAGGAAACAATCAAAAGAGTCAAGAAATTTCCTACAGAACTGGAGAGAATCATGGGCTATGATTCCTCTGACAAGGGTCTCATATCCAGAATCTACAAAATCCTCAAAAACCTCAACTACAAAAACACTAACAGCCCAATTGATAAATGGGCGAAAGAGCTAAACAGAGACTTCTCACCAGAGGACATTGATCAAGCCAATGAATACATGAGAAAGTGCTCTAAATCATTAGTAATCAGAGAAATGCAAATGAAAACCACATTAAGATATCACCTTACGCCAGTCAGAATGGCAAAAATGAAGAAAATAAACAATAATAGATGCTGGAGGAGCTGTGGAGAGGTAGGCACACTAACACACTGTTGGTGGAGCTGCAGACTGGTACAGCCCCTCTGGAAAGCAGTGTGGAGAAACCTTTAAAAACTAGGGATGAGCCCACCATATGACCCTGCTATTCCACTCCTTGGTATCTTTCCAGGGGATTTAGAATCAGCACATTATAGTGACACAGCAATATCTATGTTCATAGCAGCTCAATTTACTATTGCTAGGCTATGGAAACAACCCAGATGTCCCTCACTGGATGAATGGATCCAAAAGCTGTGGCACATTTATACCATGGAATTTTACACAGCAATTAGAAACAATGATATTGCAGCCTTTGAAGGTAAATGGATGGCTATGGAAAAAATTATTCTGAGTAAAATCAGCATAACTCAGAGAACTAAGGGTCGATTGTCTCCACTCATCTGTGGAGGTGGGGACTAGACCCTGGACAGTGAGAAAGTTGGTCTATTATCATGTGTTAAATCCAGATAAGATGTAATGCTATATACAACATAATCCTTTTTTAGAGATATTGTGGGAAGGGTAAGGGAGGGATAAGGGTGGGTAATGGGGGGACACTCCTGGGGGTAATTGTATTATTCAGAATCCATACACATTTTATATTATTTTGTTAAAAACTTGAATGGTTGTTCAAATATAAAAAAAAATAAAAAATAAAAAAAAAACCTATGGTTAGTACTCCTGGGATTTTATAGAAGAGATTTGAAAATATATGTCTATAAAAATATTTTGTAAAATAATGTTTATAATACTTTGTTAATAATAACCTAAATTTTGGAAACATCTAAATTTCACTGGAATGAAGTGGAAAATATATTTCAATATGTTCATAAAATGGAGTACTGTTGAAAAATAAAATCAATAAGCTATTAATAAAATATAGAAAAATCTTGAAAACATTATCTTTTGAAATTAAAACTTCAACACTTAAATGAAGTCCAATGACAGGCAAAACTAGTTACCAGTGTTAGTAATGCCGAAGTGGTAATCTGTTTACAAAAGACATGAAGCTACTTTGATTTTCCAGTGTGACAAAATGTTGCAAATATTGTTTTGGGTTTTGTTAGTCCAATGTAAATTGCCAAAGTTTGTTGATTTTATCCATTTCAAATTACATTTTTTTATGTGTAATATTTACCATAAATTTAAGCATGATGTGCATATATTAATATGTAAACATATAAAATAGTAAGTCCATATTACATTTTATTTCTAAAGGACTAGCAGTAACTTCTACTGAGCCTCTCCAAAAAAATATTTTCTGTAATAAAGCTGAAAATATCTTCCTTTTAAGGACATTGCTCATTTGCTTAAAGTATTTTGTAAATTTTACGGTGCTTCATATTTTAACTATAACATTCTTACATATTTTCTTTCATTTCAAATATTATAATTGACTTTTAAAATTCTCAACATGAGTTTAAACCCCAGATCAACATACAAAATGAAGTGTAGGAGGAACAAGAGTTCCATGAAAAACTAAATAAAAAATTGCTTCCTTCTGCCTCTCTCATTCTTCCTCTTTCTTAAAAAAAAAAAGCATTAAAAAAAAATAAAATTTCAGGTACCAAAGACCTGTTAGAGATGAATTCTCTGAGCACTTATTTGTTTTCTAGTACTTTTTTTCAACTTTCATTTTAAAGATATTTTTAGTGGATATTGAAATGTAGAATGAATCTTTACAGCTTTAAAAAGGAATTCCATAGTCTCTGGCTTCAAGTGATTCTAATGAGAGGTCACCCATATTTCTTGATATTTCCTCTACATTACATGTATTTTCCCTCCTATCCAGTTTTTTTGGTTTCAACAACTTTACCCTTGGTATCCATGCTTTCACATACAGAAACACAAAGAAACACATGCAGTTTGGGGTTGAACTTCTTCCTGTGATTTGTCAGAAGTAAAAGAAGCTGTGGGACTCTCCTTGTGTTTTTCTACATCAGAGATAGAATTTGTCAAAACATGGATAGTTGTTATCATAATTAAATACAGGTAAAGTTAAATATCATGCATATTTTGTTTCTGATCAGAAACTTATGATGTCCCGTCCCAGCCCTCAGGAACCGGACAGCTCTCAATTGGCGGTTGACTGGGAATGAAGTAGACCCACTGGTCCTGAGTTCTCCAAGCGCTTATTTTTCCCTCTCTCTCTCTCTAGAGGCCTCCAAGCGCTTCCTTCTCCACCTTCTCTCTCACTAGAGGCAAGGCCTTTACATACTTCTCCTCTCATTAGAGGCTTTTACATCTCCTTCCTCTTCATTAGAGGCAAGGCTTTTTACATTTAGAGGCAAGGCTATTTACATTTTTTTCTCTTTAGCGTCCCTGTTTCTACCCCAGAGGCTTTTCTTCCTCTCTTCCTGCTTGCATGTTAGGTTTTCTTCTTTTGCCTCTGCTTCTGCTTCTCTCCTCTGTCTCTGCGGTTGCTGCTTCTCTGACTAGTAGGTACGCTTTTTCCCTGTACGCCCGGTATTTATCTGTTACAACAACCAATAGAGATACAGTGCAAACACATTCAACCAATTGTAACAAATGAGCGGCCACAAAGCTTAGTCATGCGGTCAGGTAGTTTGCTAATTACAAGCCAGCTGGGCCTCTTAGAGTTGTTTATCACTAATTCTTTTACAAGCCAGCTGGGCCCCTTACAGAGTTATTTACCACCAATTCTTTTCTCTGGCATCCAGCCAGGCATCATATTGGCCTTAGTCTCCAACAGATGAGAAGTCATAAAGGCAATAAATTGTTAACTATCATAGGTCTGAAATAGAATATTGGTCATATAATCAAGAGGAAACAATAATAGATGACAATTCTAAGTGCTTTCCTATAGAGAAAAAAAAAACTATACAAACATATGTATTTGTTGGTAATTCATACCAGGGTAATTACACAGTGATGTTCCTGTGTGCACAACACATATGTTGTCTCTCCAGTTGGGAGAATCTACCCAGTTAGAAACATACATTCATGTACATATACAATTTTACAAAACTAAATCTGTACACATTATTTAAATAATATACTATTGCATTTTAGAGAAAATTTATTAAATGCATATTTATCTAAAAGTATGATAGAATGCATTAAAAAGTAATGTTTGATCTTTCCTTTTTCTTTCTTTCATGTGCACTAACTTCTCTCCTTAAATCTGTAAAATTAATAAGATACCTAAAAACTATAGCAGTTAGGTATAACATAAAAGCATCAAACTCATTGTAGGAAAGAGATGTCCTACATATGGTACACAAGTTGAAGGACAACCTGTTTTTTTGAGCTTCATTATCTGTTCCTATTCTGACAGTACTCAGGGAAAAAGCATTCTTCTTTCCAGGTTAAGGTGACTACAAGAAAGAAGCCCAGTTGGAAGGGTGACTATACTAGCATGTGTTATTTGCAACTGTACATCTAGAAAATGTTATGCTTATATTATTTATTTTTTAAATAACCAATAATAATGTACTTTGAATTGTTATATTTGGATGAATTTATGCATTTTGCAATGCATTGGAAACTAACATTTTGCTCATTCTTGATGTGTTTATTCAATTAATGACTTCATTAATTGATTTAATTTCATTTTGAAATCAAGGGAAATCGCAAAATATAGATACAATTTGCAATTGCATGATCTTAAGGACAGATGTATCGTACAGAATGATTTATTTCCTTTTTTCAAGTGGACATCAGTTATAAAGCCAGGCAAAATAAATTTAAATCTTCTTTCACTATAGCAGAATGTGATGCTTTTCATATTTCTCACATCACTTCACCTCAAATTATTCAATATTATTTGAAGATAATAAAGTTTATTTCAAAAATTGTAAGGATTAAATTAGAGATTATATGTAACTTTGATGCCATTCCAGAAACATCTTTACAAATATGGATGCTGTGCTGTTCAAGCACTTTCTCTGATCCTGTTTTTTTTTTATTTATTTTTCTTGTTCACTAGAAAGGAGTCATGAACTATTTCTCTATCTCCCAGCAAGAAAAGATGCTCCTGCCAAGCTTCTTTTCACAATCTTCAATTAAAACATTTAAGATTAGATGTGCTCTGAGTGAAACTATACATATACAACTGCACACCCACTCACAAAATAGTCACATGAATTTCCATTTTAATTAACAAACAAAAAAAAAAATAAAAACCTTACTGAACATGGGTAGCTTTCAAGACCAGAAGAGACTGCATAGGACAGAGTGATGTGGCTTCCCCACTAAGGGGCTTATCTCAACACAGTAAGCCTGGTAAATTGACAAATCTGAATTAATGACTTAATACCGCACTTTATGCTATAATTATGCTGTCTTTCTAGAAGAAGTCAAATTAAGAACTTGTGGACTTCTTTTAAAAAGAATGTTGACAAATGCTAGATTCTAAGTAAGATCTAGTCACATTCTCTGCTGGAAGAAGGACAGTGGAAGGATGGTGGTTTTGTGTCTGACAGTATTTCAACCTTCATCTTTCTTGATTCCTGGAAAGGCTAAACCTCCTGATAAAGCATACCTTAAATTTTACTTTTTATTATTTTATCTATTCCTTTGTCTTGTCCTATCACCTAAAGATGAGCATGAGAAAGTTCTTATATTTTCACTTGATATATTCAGTGTTTATACTTTTCAATGGTTTTACCCTTAAGTAAACATTCTATGCAAAATATCTTTACCAAAAATTACTTTTAAGTATAAAAATATCTTGATTAATATCATTAACTTAATTTCATCTATACACATTTTAAAAAATTTAAATATTAAAAGATATTTACCTCAAATGTTTAGAAATAATTATCCCCATATAATCTAAAATATAATATATATGTATTTGTACTTAGGAAAACAATTTGATTCTTAATTAATTAATTTTCTTCTTAATTATCTTAAATTTAGATTATATAAAACATTACATATCCAAATATACATCCATTCCACAAGAACACTTTTATGCTTTTATCAAACATCTGTTTTTTCTGAATTTAATTTTTGGTACTTCAAGTGTTTACCTGTCTTAAGGGTTTTAAGTGTTTAATACAATTACACCTCAGCAGAATCCAATTTAAATTAGTTAGTTTTTTAAAAACATATAACATATAAATTAGAGAAGGTAATTCAATCATGAACTGTAATTATATAGCCAAACCCAAAGCACTCGGTAGTAGAGGAAGAAAGTTGTCATTGGTTAGATTTTCAAACATCCAGAAAGTTTACTCAAATGGTAATTAAGTTTCTATCCAAAGCCACATTTTATTATGCTGTCTTTTTCCCTTTTATATGTCCCTGGATTATATTTGTGTTTGAGTTGTATTTCCATCACAAATAAACATTCAATATGCCTACTTAGTACAGAAAAACATATGAAGAATGGAAAGCAGTTAAATCCATTTTCACATTCTGACACATAAATGGAATCAGGAAAAATAACTGCTTCAGAATTATCTTTTATAAAGATTATAATTTCTGAGTTGTTTTGTCTCATCAATTACATCATGCTGTTAATAAAAAATAATAAATGCAACATAACTCCAATGGAGATTGAGCTGCCAAAAAAATCACTGCCAATGAGTTAAGTCATGTTGTTTACATAATTTGCTGACTTTTAATTTGAGAAAAGTACTTTGTGGAACTAATGCTGATGCTAGTTCTGTGTTTTTATGCTCTGAAATAACAATACAATGAAAAACTAATCTCATTGCAAAGTGCATTTTGGATGCAAAGCACAAAGACCTTACAAAAGATATTTTGATCAAAGTATGCCAAAATATAAAGTTCTTGGGAAAACAAAAAACTCAATGCCTCTTATCTATTTTGACTCTGAAACCCCTATGTACTTTTTTTTTTTTTGATAGAAGCGTTGTGAAAAGTGACTAGCCCAGAAAGAAATACGTACTTATTTTTGATGGCTATAGGCTGCTGTATGCTGAAGTTAATGTGCAAAATTTTATAGAACACTAACAATAAGTATGACGATTTATCTAGCAGGGTGAATACAATTTATAGTAATAATGACAATAGTATCTGCTCATTTTCTTTAGTGGCTAGATTTTATATGACTATTTTTTATAAAAAAAAGTGGTTTAAACTGTGATAATTTGATAAATATATATTGTGTACAATTGTCAAATCAGGGTAATTAATATTTTTAATGGCTACTTTTAAATATAGTTGATTTATGATACTTTGATTCTTATCAATCCTTCCGATTACTATTTAGCAAATATGTTACATGAAAAGTAGGGGAAAAAAGAACAATACATTAATATTACTTGAGATTATTATAATTATCATGATTATAATTTCCATTTTTAACAATTTTATCATTATGTTTAGTGACATAATAAAATGAAATTTGTAGTCATTATTCCCACTTATAAATAGCATATTAACAAATGTCAAAGAAAATCAAGACCAGAATAGAAATAGATTCTAAATGTGAAATGGTGAAAGTCGAATTTTAAAAAGAGCTCAAAACAGCAAGTTGTTCCAAGTGAAATTTTGTCCTTATATTTTTGGTCATCCTTGCAAGAGAAATGTTAAATATTTTCTAGAGGGCTTCTCAGTTGGAGATTTCCAGTTACTTTTCAGAATGGATAAATCATTGGGTTGATGTTTAAAATGTGTCCAGAACCTGAGGTCTTAAGAATAAAGTTAAATTCTTTACCTTGTAAAGATCCTAACATGTATGTATATTATTAAAATCTTTGCTATTCGATTTGCCTATCGTTCTCAAGTGCAAAAATAAATGATATAATGATTTCTCAAATATATATTTTTGAGATCTCCCTGTTTTTAAAATTATTTCTAAACCCAAAATGTATTAATTATATAAAGCAATAAAACTGCAAATATTTTAAACTTTAGAGCATGCACATTACCCAATAACTGTTTGTTGAATTTATTCTCTCAATTTTGAAGCTACATTACTTAATGAACATTTGTAGTCTATTCAAAGTGAAACTAAGGAATCTCCACTGACCACAATGTAGCACAGCTTTTATCATTTAGAAAGGAGAATGATAAAACCATATTATCTTGAAATCTATACATGTGTAATCATGATATATCAACACTGTTTTACTTCATTCTTTCATACATCTAAGGTTTCTATATCTTTTCCTCACTCTTTGTAATGCATAGGACCTGCATATTTTTGCTGTCTCCTTAGTCTTTAGGGGGGATGTGGTTTTTCCTCTACATATTACATATGATTTTATTAGTTTTCTATCCCCATACAACAACTTACCAAAAATTAAGTAGGTTTATTCAAAATACTTTAATTACCTTGCTTCCATGTGTCAGCAGTTGGAGAATGGATGCATGATTTTCTGTTCAGAATTAGCCTGCATACTAGTTGTCTGGTGGACTGTATTCAAAGATGGAAGCACCACTGAAGAAGCATCAATTTCCAAATACATTTGAGTTTTCACAGATTATAGTAATTGAAATTAAGTTTAATATGACTAAAATGATGATTCCATAAGTTATATTAATCTTCAACATCATATCACAATTTTTAAAGATTAATCAAGGTTGATCTTTTTATTGTTGTTTTGCATTCATGTCAAAATTTCAATCTAAAAACAATGAAGTTGTTGGGGTCTGACCTTTACTTTATCAGATGCCCTGGGTGTGGACACGGGCTTCAGATGTTTCACATTGGTATCACCTGCCAATTATTCTAAATCCTTTAAAAGGCGCACGTAGAGGCTTATTGGTCAAAGTGTGCCTCCGAAATCCAGGTGTGGCAATGAATGAGCTAATTGTAGAGAGGCCTTGAGGGGGCGGGGCGAAGGCCTTTAAAAAAGAGGCTCCAGCCAGCAGTCAAGAGCTCTTCCTTTGGTAGAGAGCTTTCGCACTTTTCTGCTGGACGTGGTGTGTGGTGTCCCTGCTCCTTGGGAAGATGAGCTCTTCCCAGCAGCCGAACCTGCCTATGCCTCCATCCTGAACTTCCCAGCTTCCGGAATGGTGAGAAATTGCTGTCCATGTTTGTTCTGAAACAGAGTTTTGCAGCATTGCCTAGACTTGTTTGAGATCACCCAATGTTAGGCATTTTGTCGTAGCAGCACAAATGAACGAATAGACTAAGATATTTGTGTTGCCTTGAAAGAGAGATGTAAAGCATGGATGTATAAAAAGAGAAGGAAAGCTTGGATAAAGAAAGACCGTTTCGGGTCTCCGGCCTGTGGTTTTTCTCATCCCCAGCCCGTCCCTCAGGTCAGAACCTGGCTGGGCTGGGACATGAAGTAGTTTAAAACCTATTCAATTTTTCATGTCAATGAGGTGCTCAACAAATTAGATAAATGACAGAAGGTGTGGTTAAAGGAAGTTTGCACTGGGAGTGTGGAATAAATTGTGTGGCAGCTTCTACAACTAAATGCTTTATTTTTTTACTGTATCTGAAATCTACTCAATTAATCCATAATTCTTATTTTATTTATATTCATGGCTCTTGGTCCACAGAATGGAGCATGAAGCTTGTATTTAACAGATAATTTATTAATGTCATACACCAACTTGTACTTAGTGTCATAAAATAGAAACCAATACAAAAGTTACCAGGGCTGGAGCCTTATCTCAGTGGTTATGGTGCTTGCCTGGCATACTCAGGGACCCTTGTTAAATCCCTAGCACCACATACAAAACTAAGTATTAGAGAATGAAAACCAGATGAAATACTAAATAAAACTGATTGTCTCTTTCTCTCTCTAAAAAATAGTTACCACTTCATATGTGGAAGTAAAAGTGTACATATAACAACGTAGATCTCATTGGTAAAATAATACTTAAGTTGAAATGTAAGTGGCATGCACAAATGACTCCCAAAAATGTTTTATCCTAGAGAATAATATGTTCCCCAGAAGTAGAATATAATGTGTAAGGATTAGAAGATGGAGAGAGAAGTTTGTTATTCTGTTTATCAGATGTTTATTGACCATGTAATACCCCAGGAATTTTATTAGGCTGGGTGTTTGGTGAAGACATATAGACTGCAAAGAGGAGAAAATGGAAACCAAATCATCTTTATATATAACAGAGTTCAATACCTTCATCTTTTCCTTATGTGTAGATCAACCAAGACATGGTTCTGCACGTAGGGAATCTTCAATCCTTTAAGCATTAGAGGAAGTATAAGTCTTCTTTAGATGAGTAATCATGGGAAGACGAGGCTTTTCTTCAAAATAAATATTCATTGCAAAAAATAAGTTCTGTTCAATAAATATACTGAATGCAGGTCTTTTACTGGGACACACACACACATAATATATATAATGAGAGGGAGCATATATCTCTATCTTTTTATCATCTATATTTGGAACCTGTAAGAATAAGAAAATTGGATCTCATGTGGCAAGTTACCAGCTTGATGGTGCCTCAGGAGTCTTCTTGATGAATCCCCCTGATCAAGTGCCACTGTTTTCACATTTACCTGTTGTTTGTTGCCAAAACGTATGCAATGTTTTTATTTGTAACAATGCAGCCTGTGGAAATATCAATATAAAATTCTATCTGACAAGTTTAGGCTATTCAGTTGAATATCAATAATAATTTTATAAACATTGAGAAGTCATAATATTTCCTTAAGAATCTGTCAAGAAAAATATACCAGGTGATACTAACTTTTCATTTAGTAACAATATGTATTTTCTTGATTGCCTTTCCATGAGGGCAATAGGCTGTGGACTATTTTTTACCAGCAAGAATGTTTTCCCAGTTTCTGCATACATTCAATTTAACTAGAATGAAAGCCAATGCTAACCAGTTTCTTTCACATATTATTCTCTGAATAATAGAACCATTAATCAAGCATTCTTATTGCAATAATGTCCTAGTGTTTTCCAAATTATATAGAATTCATGATTATAGGTTTTCAAAGAACAACTGTGCATAGATGTGTGATTACGTATATAGAATTCAGAAACTGTGTGGTTTTAGACAAGATAATTTTATAATATTTATTCCAGATAAGTGAAGTTCATAAATAATATGTAGGATACATTAAGGGTCAAATTTTCCAAAGACTCAGTTTACATTAAAAAAAAAAAAACAAGTACATTTGGAGGCTAGAGCGGTGGCTCAGTGTTTGTGGCACTTGCCTTGTATGCTTGAGGTTATGGGTTCAAACCCCAGTAACATGTACATAATGAAGTGTCAGAGCAACAAAACCCACATGAAAAACTAAATAAAATTGATTCTCTCACTGTCCCACTCTTTTAAAAAAGTGAGTACATTTAATGAGACTACAGATTTGTATAAATTCTGTGGTTTCTTTGTATAAAATTAACTAAGTATGCTGTACAAATGGGAATGTATAAAATGATTTTATCATTATTAAAAGTCAACCAGTTATGATTTTTGTTCCTATGTTACTTTGAAGGTGGATTAGAAGACTTATTTTTGGCTCATCAGTTTCTGAGACTACCATCTAACCTGCATTTACCTCTCTGTATAATTTGTATATTCCTAATGTTTTGAACTTAGTTAATTCTTTGCTCAAATTTCTATTAATCTCTGAGTGGCTTCTGTTACTTTTACAATTCTTGTTCATATTCTATATCTACACTACTGTTATGGAAGGAAAATGTTGAATGTGTTTTTATCTTCCTTAAAGATAATATAAGTTCATAAATAATACATTCATTTTTTCCTCTTTTTTCTGAAACAGTTTGTGTAAAATGGGTTTATATTTTATTTTTTTGATAAAATTCAATGGTATTGGAAAAATGCAAAGTCTAGAGATTTAGTTGATAGCTAACTTAGTTTATTTAACAGTTATATTTTCATTATCATTCACTCAAATGTATTTAATAATGTCTCTTTTGATTTTCTGTGCTTTCATAATTATCTCAAAGTATACTTCCCATAGGGAATGACAACAGCAAAACTTGCAAACTAGGAAGACTTGGACCTTCTTATCACCCAACAAACACACATTCAACAATTTTTGGACAGATTCCCTTTGTAAGAAACCCAGAAACCAGTTAAGACACTCTCATGAACCTGAGGTGAGCACATAAAACCAGTCACATGAAGCCAGAAAGAAAATGTGATGTTTATTTTTGATATAATCCTTGCCCTTGGCACTGAGCTATATGACAACCTCTTCACACCTTCAGCTTCCCAATTCATTCCTGTTGGTGTTAAAGAGAGGCACACCATGTGTCCAACACCCCAGATTTCAGCTGGGGTCATGATCACCTCTTCGCCAGCTCAGCACAGATATAGCAGTTGGAAAAGCTAAGAGACAAGTATTGTTCTGCAGAGGGAAAGAGGTGGGTCACATGTCCATTGCTCCAATTTCTAGAACAAAATGTAGGGGGAAATATTCAGGATAATAGTTTTGGCAATGATTCCATGGCTATGAATACCAAAAAACAGAGTCAGGAATATTCAACTGGGCTATATCAAATTAAAAACCATCACATCAGAGGAAACAATCAAGTGAAAAGGTAAATTATGGAATGGGACAAATATTTGCAAATGATATGTTAGGTAAAGGATAGTTTTTCAAACTATCCAAGGGACTCCTATTATTCAACAGCAACAACCAAAAAATTCCCTAAAATCCCAATTTAAAATGTGCTTAAGACCTGAATAGACTTTCCTAAAAAAATACAGTTGCTGTGGAAAATTGTCAGATGTTTTTTAAGAAATTAAAAATAGAAATTCACAAATAAAAAGAATATATTTTTGTTAGCTCAAATGAAAAAATCCTGAAGATCTGCTATACATTATGACTATAATTAATAAAACTGTATTGTAGACTTAAAATATGTAGAGTAGATCTCATGCTAATACTCTTATTACAAAAGATAAAAATAAATTAAGAAATTAAGGTATACTTTCCAAAGGTCTATGAACTTTTTAGTTAGGTTATTATTATCCATTATTAATTTAATCAAAATTGATGAAATAATCCATTCTGTAAAATGTCCACTATGTTAAGCAAATATATTAGGAAAGAAATTTTCAGAGCACATATACAGATTTCAGGTATTTCTGATTAAAATATCTAATTGATAATATGCATTTTTAAAATACTGGTTTACCTTTATCATCTTTTTCTTTTCTTTTTTTTTATTTGTTCAAGATAGTTTTACATTTAGAGGGGTATGATTGTCATACAATCACAAACAAATGCATAATGCCAGAGCAAGCCAAAGCTGATGCTATTCCATGGACTACCCCCTTAGGATTCCCCCAATCCAGTGTTTCCTCCTAACTTACCCTGTGTTAGTTGGGCTTCTCATTGGAAGTTGAAGGTTCCCCGTTGGGTTTATAACACAAAACTCTCTCACTCCAGCAGCCTTGATATCCCTCCTATTCCCTCCTTACCACCCTGCCACCCTCCCTTCAACCCCCAGCGTCCTAGGTAAGATTTCCCCTGCTGGTGTAAAAAATTCACCCACATTGAGGTTATCATTAGCTTAGCCAACTATCAGTCTGTTTCCGATTGTATTCTAGCTTCCACATATGAGAGAAAACAATAGGCTCTTGATTCTCTGAGTTTCAGATATTTCACTCAGCATAACTTTTCCATCTCCATCCATTTGGCTGCAAATGCTATGATATCATTCTCTCTAATAATGCAGTAGAATTCCAGTGTATATATGTACCACAGTTTTTTAATTCACTCGTCCAGTGAGGGGCATCTGGGTTGGTTCCATAACCTAACTATAGTAAATTGAGCTTCTAAAATATTAAGCTGTATCTCTGTAATACATCAAATCTAGCTCTTTTGGTAAAATATCCAAGAGTAGGATAGTGGGTCATAAGGTGGTTCCCACCGCAGTTTTTTGAGACATCTCCACACTGATTTCCAGAGTAATTGTACCAGTTTGCAGTCCCACCAACAATGTGACAGTGTTCCTCTCTTCCCAAACCCCCTCCAGGATCTGTCATTGTTCAAATGCAATACCATGCTGTTTTTGTTACTAAAGCCCTAATACTATAATTTCAAGGCAGGAACTGTGACACTTCCTGCTTCCTTTTTCCTGCTTAGTAATGTTTTGTCTGTTCTGGATCTTCTGTTATTCCATAGGAATTTGAGAATTGCTTTTTCTATATCCGTGAAGAATGACATTAGTTTCTTGGTGAAGATTCCATTGAATCTGTATAGGGCTTTTGGAAGAAAGGCCATTTTGACTGTAATGATTCTGCATAAACCAAGAACGTGGAATATTTTTCCATCTACTCAGGTCTTCTGCAATTTCTTTTTTTAATGTTTGATAGTTTTCATTGTAGAGGTTGTTAATATCCTTAGTTAGATTGATGCATAAATATTTTTATTCTTTTAGAGGAAATTGTGAATGGGTAGAATTCCTGATTTCTTCTTCAGGAATTGTTGCTGGAGTAAAGGAAAGCTAATAATTTATGAGTGTTGATTTTATAACCAGTTACTTTGCTAAAATCTTTTATAAGTTCTAGGAGTCTTCTGATCCAGCTTATTGGGTATTCTACATATAGTATCATGTCATCAGCAAATAGAGACAACTTGACTTCCTTTTTTCCTGTTTGAATTCCTTTAATTTCCTTCTCTTATATGATAGCTCTGGCTAGGGTTTCAAGGACTATATTGAATAAGAGTGGTGAAAGTGGGCAACCTTCTCTTATTCCTGAATTCAGTGGAAATGCTTTCAGTATTTCTCCATTAAGCACAATGTTGGCTATGGGTCTGTCACAATTGGCTCTTACTAAATTATCTTTCTTTTATCCCTATTTTCTCCAGAGTTTTGAGCATAAATGGGTGCTGAATTTTATCAAAGGCCTCTTCTGCATCAATTGAGATGTTTATATGGTTTTTATTTTTAATTCAGTTTAAGTAAGTGGTGAATTACATGTATTGATTTGTATATGTTGAACTAGCCCTGCTTTCCAGGAATGAAGCTTACTTGATCATGATGTATTATATTTTTAATGTATTTTGGATCCAGCTAGAATTTTATTACGGATTTTAGTTTCTATATTCATCAGGGAAATTGGTCTTTAGTTTTCTTTTCTTGATGTGTCTTTGTTGAGTTTTGGTATCAAAGTTATATTTACTTCATGAAAAGTGTTTGGGAGTGTTCTAGCCCTTTTAATTTCCTGGAAAAGCTTGTATAGGATCAGTGTTAATTCTTCTGTAAAGGTCTGATAGAATTCTGCTATGAATCCATCAGATCCTGTGCTTTCCTTTTTTGGAAGGCCTTTGATTGCTGATCAATTTTGCTACCTCAGATTGGTTGGTTTAGATTGTCAGTGTCCTCCGGTGTTAATTAGGGAATGTTTTATGTGGCCAGATTTTTGTCCATTTCTTACAGATTATTAAACTTGACAGTATAATTTTTCAAAATAAGTTCTGATAAACTTCTAAGTTTATCAGAGTAAGTGGTGATATTTCCATTTTCATCTTTGATTTTGTTGATTTACTTCATTTTTCCTTTGGGTGAGATTGGCAAAGTGTCTGTTGATCTTATTTATTTTTTCTAAGAACCAGCTCTTATTTTTGTTGATAATTTCTATTGTTTATCTGTTCTCAAATTCATTGATTTCATCTCCGATTTTAGTTATTTCCTGTCTTCTCTTAGGGTTGGTATTGAATTGTTCCTGTCTTTGCAGGGCCCTTAATAGTGCTTTCATACTGTCCCAGAGATTTTGATATGTTGTTTCATCATTCTCGTTTGTTTCCAAGAATTTCTTGATTTCTGTTCTCATTACCACTTTTATCCATTCTTTGTTTAAGAGGGTATTATTCAATTTCCAAGTATTTGAGTAGTTTCTGTTATTTTTCTTGCTGTTAATTGCTAAGATCATACCATTGTAGTCTGACAGGATACATGGGATTTTATCAACCTTTTTTATATTTGTTAAAGTTAGCTTTGTGGATTAGGATGTGATCTATTTTGGAGAAGGATCCATGAGCTGTTGAGAAGAAGGTAAACTGGTAATCTCAGCCAATTTGGGATGGAATATTCCATAAATATGTATTAAGTCCAGTTGATTTACAATTATTTAGGTTAGAGATATCTTTATTGTTTTTTTGCTTTGATGATCTGTCTGTTGTTAATAATGGTGTATTGAAGTCCCCCAGTGTTATTGCATTGAGATCAATGAGGGGTTTAATGTTCTTGAGTATTTTTCCATATATTTGAGATGGTTGAAGTCGGGGGCATAATTGTTAACTATTTTAATGTCTTCCTGATGAATTGTTCCTTTAACTATGATATAGTGACCTTCTGTGTCCTTTCTGACTGGTTTTTGGTAAAAATTAACTTTGTCAGATATTAGGATCGCAATGCCAGCTTACTTTTTTGGGCCACAAGCCTGGTAGACATTTTGCCAACCTTTCACCTTCAGTCTGTGCCTGCTTTTGTTTGTGAGGTATATCTCCTATAGGCAGCATATTGTTGGATTTTGTGTTTTGATCCAGTAAGCCAATCTTTGTCTTTTAATTGGGACTGTCAGTCCATTCACATTCAGAGTTTGAATAGATACGGGAGTATGCATCCCTGACATTGTGACTATTGCTGCCTTTTGTGCCATCCTGGATATTTTTGATGTGTATTATGGTTATTGACTTTCTTTTTTTTTAAGGGTTTTGGGAGTTGTTATTCAAACGTTAATCTTCATATTGAATAAAATGGATAAAATTCACATATTTTGAAATTTGAATTAACTTGGGCTTCTTTGAAAATTTGTGGTTTCATAAATACATACATATATTATTTATAAATATATACATACATCTTCATAAATATATACTTATATTTACATTTATTTTCATAATTATGTATATTTGTACTTTAGTATATATACATTTATATATATACTTATGCCTATAAATATCTTTGATTTTTAGTTTATTGCATTAATATAAAAATTTCAGTTTGAAAATGACATGTACAAAGAAAATATAGATTATTACAATAATTATTTAAAAATTGTGAACCTTAATAATTCAAAATTGTAAAAATGATTCAAGTCCATGTTTAATTAGAAATATTTCCAAAAATACATTTTAATATATACACTATTATCTAATTACCAAATACTTACATCACACCTTTCTTCTTTTTATTTTTTTTTCAAAATTGTTTTTTTTTTCTAGACCCTTGAATGGCCCGTATGAATTTAGGATTAGCTTGTGAATATCTATTAAAAATTACCTGGATTTCAAAAGATTTGTAGGTTAATTAGAGACAGCACTAATATTTGGTGAAAAAATCTTCAAATTCTTTTATTTTGAATTTATTTTTGTTTACATATATCTTTCTTAATTTCTTCCACATTTCTATTTTAGATTTCAGTGTATATGTTTTAGATGTCTTTTGCTGAATTCCTTCCTAAAACGGTTTAGTCTTTTTATATTAGAAATAGAACGTGTGTGTGTGTGTGTGTGTGTGTGTGTATATACACATATATATTTTGTCTGTGAAAAGCAGTGTGTACACAGATATATCATGTGCAAATTTTCATCAAAATCCAACCCTCTCCCTTCAAGTGTACAGTTGGTGCTAGAAAGCAGCTATAGAGCTAGGTGGCTTCATTCCCCTGTCCCCTTTACTCTTTGTTCTGATTATATGAATATATTTGCTAATTAAAATTGAATAATCATATTTTTCTACTTCTGTCAAAAGGTTATTAAATAATAGCTGTACTTCCTCAATACTCTTTCTCTTCCAACATCTGTATACAAAAAAGGTGCTAAGGTTCTTAGGATATAAGTACCACATTGGAGAAATAACCCATGTTCTTAAATCACTGTAAGAAAAGCAGTCACTCACCAGCACAGAGAAGAATGTTGTGGAGCAAGAAAATAAAAAGGCTATTGTTTTCATTAGTTTGTTTGTTTTTACTTTATTCGCTCTTGTTTTGGATTTACAGCAGATTAATAAATGCTAACAAAAGAAAAGCACTCAGACCTCTAAAAATGAAAACGTTCCCAGCTATATCATTAAGCTTTGGTTGAGATTGAACAAGATAACTGAAGAGCCTCAAATTGTTCTTAACATGATGTTTCAATGAATACCTATGGGATTATAAAATAATAATGCAAAAATATTTATGAAGCATTTCTCACATTAGTCACTTTTGAAGGTACCAGAAATGCAGTATATACAAAATGAAGGTTGTGTACTGTACAATCGAGTCTCATTTGGACTACATGTGCCATGGCACAATTCTCAGAGGTTATGGTGATAATTGTTCCCATAGAATTATCAACATTTGATGACCTGCCCACAATTGTAAATCAAACAATATTTTTTTTCCGTTTTTTATTGGTGCATTATAGTATATTATATTGGGATTTATTGTGAATACCATATGTGTACATACATATGATATCAAAAAATGATTTGGATAATAGTCTAAGTCAAACAATTTTATTGTTTCACAAAATTAAAAATCTAGATTGAGAAATAGTTAATAGTTTAATTACAAATAGACATATACATAAATGTCTGATTTAAGAAGTGCTCTGAATAAAAATGAGCATGGAAATAGAATAACCATGATAATTTATATAGAGTTGACAGAAAAAGTTCTCATTGTTTGTGTACTATTGGAATAGGACAGAGAAAAATAATTTGGGCTTAGGAAAATATATGAACAAAGTCTTTGATAATAGTATGTGTTTAGTACATATTACCTGAAGAACAAGAAAGCAAGTAGTAGTGAAGAAGGCAGACAGTTTTAGAAAATGTGCCAGTTAACAAAGAACTTTGTTGGCTTTTAGGTTCTTAGATTTTAATATAAATAGAAAAATAATGCAGTGAGATAGTTTCCCATAACAAAATAGATAAAATAATTCAAGAAATAACTAGTACTCAGTATTTTCTGATGTTGCTGAAATTTAATGATAGGAACTTAGTGCTGGTTCAACTTTTAAAAATTTAGTTTTTAAACTAAATTTTAAATATTAGTGTTTTCTTATGAAGTAAAATTTATCTATAAGACAAATTTTCATGGATTAGGAGATATTCTGACATGATCAAAGCCAGACGATCTTTATATTACATTTTTTATCCCATTTTATATTATAGATTTTTATTTCAACATGTCCCCTTTTTTGAGAGTAATGCCCTATTGACTGAGATGAACTATGCTTGGCAATTTTGAGCCTTTTCTGCAGCTAATATGAATATGAAGGACAGAAAGGCCACTCTAACGAACTGATCTGTGCGTAGTATTCTTGGCAACCAAATCTAGACACAAAGCAATTCACTAAAATTCTAAGATTTGTAATGACTCCAGCTATCTATTCCAGCAAATAGAACTGAAAGAAATGGTGAAAATTTTGCCTTTTAGAGGTGAAAATTGGGAAATAGCAATAGTCTTTTCAGTAGTAAATGTAAGGTTTTTTATGACGTGGTACCTAGGGGAGCAAATGTTCTAATCAGAAGATAGTAATTTCTGCATCTACATCACAGATGGAAGATTGATTCCATTGCAAATTAGGGTCAAAAAGTGAGTCATGTAACCAACAGAATCAAGTTAATATTTTTCTGGGAACCCTTCAGGTTCTTTATGTTTTTCAAGATTGTCCATTTTGCCAATAGCACATAGCAGACTTTTCTTTGTTTGGCAGATTTAAATTTGAGTGGGATACTTTATCAGTGTCAGCTATTTTCCAAGGGCCATGAACAAAATGTTACCAGAAAGGGCAATTGCTGGTACTCGGTACAAGAAAGTGAACTGAGTTTTATATGCAGGCATCAGTCAGGATGATGACATGCCAAAGGCCTGGTTACAGTGGATTAGAGCTGGCAGCCACTTGTCAAATATGTATGACCATTTATTGTACCCAAACAAGTGACAGAAATGAGAGTCATGTTTTTGTCGTGCAAAAAATAAGAGACAAGTGCAGAAATTCTAACCTCTTTCATAATTAATGTCGCACAGCTTTGAAATTTCAATATGTCTGATGGATTTATAGGTAGATAAAGAAGAATGACTCATTGCTTAAGGGAAATCTAAAAATCAGTGAAATAAAGAATAAGCAAAATAACAAGAGTGCAAAATGGGTGATTTCCAGGGAAATAATTGGAGGAAACAGCAAATTTTAAATCAATTAACAGTGCATAGGAATAAGTCATTTGTTTTTTTAATTATTGCTTCAAAACAAACCATGTTCTGAACATGATACAGTGTTGCTGGATATTATGTGGCTGTACTTCTATTTAACATGGATATGAAAGAAAAATTCAATTTAAATTTTCTAAAATTCAAAGTGCTATATATCTATTATGTATTTAATCCGGATATGGAGGTTATAACATACAACTTTTTTATTTTTCAAGAACAAAAGAGGAAAACAGCATCAACTAACTGTCTAAAAGTTTAGTCTTGGATTTATTAGGAACTGAAGTAAAAAAATGTAAGGGAGGCTGAATCTTCATGCTTTTTATAGTGTACATACATGGTGTAGTTTTATTAACACATAATTAGGACATAATTTTAGTCAACATATGATTAAGTATTAAAATTAGGCTAAGAATAATTAATGCTGAAGATCAGAGCTCATAGTTGAAAATGAAGTACATGTGATTCAAAAATGAGTCAGGAAAATACAAACTAGCCTACAATGTGGGGGAAAATATTAACAGAAAATATTTAAGCTTGAAAGTCTGTTTTACCCATTTCCTAATATATTGAGACAATTTAGAAACAAAAAAAGATGAAGTACCACGAGTAGATAATTTTAAATGAACATCAAATTTACTAAAACATTTATCAATTCAGATAATACCAATGTATAGCTTATATAACATTGTCACCTGAGAGGGTCTATAGCAATGATTTCCCAGTATTAAAAAGCCCTTATAATGTCCATATCTTACTTTACATGACATTTCCCAATTAAAAGAACCAGAAGCCTTTGGAAAAATGGCTTATTCTATGACTGTCAGGAAATATGCAAGATAAGCTTGAAGTATCTTCTATTATCAAATAGTACTAAAGAAAAAAGGAACAGAACAGGAACACAAAGGTCAAGTTGAAAGAACTCCCAATGACTAAAACTGGAACAATTTGAATCCCATAATTAAAACTTAAGAGTTATAACATAAAATAGGACATAAATATTCCTGTTATCATATTGACATAAACAGATGATTGAATATATAAACATATGCCAGAGGACAGATAAATGTTTACTGCACAATAATTCCAAATATTTTATGGACACAAATAAGGCACATAAAATAACTGATTGGTTCACATGCACTTTTAATATAATGACCTTTAATTATGTTATTGAATCCTCAATACTATTAAGTATAATTCCATTTCTTCTACAGCTAAAATTTGCAAGACTCTTGTCAGCCATTTAGTGCTCAAGAGAGTGCCATTGGGCATAGTCTAAACTTGTCTTATGTTAATGAAAATGTTACTAAATAGAAGACAAATTTACAAATCATCTTGTTTTTCCTGAAATAGTGTTCATTTTCCATGACAGATAAACTGCACTTTAAGCGTTCAGACATGCTTTATAACAGTGTTTTTGCAGTTCAAATTTTCCATAATATACAAAAAAAGAATGTTTAAAATCGAGCTGGATTTATTGGAAAGGGGTCAATGAGTCATAACAAATTTAGACATTTTTCACTTAAATTCTGTCTGCATGGCCACTTAAACAATGCTTTTCCTTCTAACAAATTCATAATCAAGACTGAAATTTAATTCAAATAAATTAAACTAGTTTGCCATTGCTGAGTGAATGTGCACTATAACTATAGAACTGAATATATTTCTAGCTAACCATAGAATCTACCACTGTCAATGAGATTAAAATATTATATTATTCTCATGAATTGAAGAATTATCCTTACAAAAAATGTGCATACCCAGATTACATGAGGGAAATTACAAATATCATGCTAACTTTAACTGAATAGATTCTTAATTTGACAATGTAAAAATTCCTTTCCTATTCAAATTTCAATTATGCAAGTAAGATGTCTCTTCATAAAAGTGTTACATTATCCTAACTCTTTTATCAGGAAGTAGATTACATGTCTGTCCTTCCTATGAAAGGATAACAGTAGTAAAACTCTGTCAAAGTTGTGTGTTAAAACATATTGGCTATATAGTCAAAAGCTGAAACTAAGACATCAGTTACATTATTTGTACTTCAAAATGCTAAGCAATATCACATGGATATTTTTGATAGGTCACTGTTCTAGTGATTATACTCTGGAAAGTAAGGCTGGCTTATTTATTAAACTTATAACTAAATGAGTAATATTCTACCTGTCACCTAATTGCATGTTAGACATTTGAAGAAATCCTGATTCGTAGTTTAGTTTTTGGTTCTTCATATATTTACTTCCGGTATGTCTCTGTTAGCTTTCCATCACTGTGAAATGATACCTGTGATTGAAACAACCTAAAAGGAGGAAAAGTTCTATTTTGATTCTTGGTTTCAGTCTGTGGTTGGTTGACTCTCTGCATTTGTGCTTATTGCAAAGAAGAACATGATGGCAGGGAGCTCACAATGGGACAAAGCAGTCACCTCATGGAAACCAGAAAGGAGAAACAGAGAGAGAGAGAGAGAGGATGTAGTTCTATCTCCTATTTCCTCAGTTACTTAACTTTCTTTCACAATGCTCCCCATTTTAAAGTTCTACCAGTTCCCAAAAGTGGGAAACCAAGCCTTAGTTTATGGACCTTTGTTTACATTTAAGATCCAAACCATAACAATTTCCCAGTAGTTTCCAATTCAAAACTATGTTTACCATCCACCCCTTTGTCCACATTTCCATTTCGTGTATTACACGTAGTTCTATTAACACTTAGCTATCTAGATTGCTTATTCTTCTGAGTTTAACACATGATTTTCCCCAAGTGTACAATCAATATTAATATTTTAACTAAAAATATATTTGAAATAATAGAATGAAAAGTTAAAAGTCTTAGTCATTCAAATGTAGGATTATAGAATGATAACATGAGAGGAGATCATTAAAGTTGAGTAATTTAATTATTTACATTCAGTGCTTCTCTTGCAAATAATAAATACAAAAAAAAAGAATTTTACAAATATGCAATTCTCATTTTTATTTTCCTTTTTGCTGGTGAAATTAATTTTAGCTTATCAATACCTTATTTTGAAATATAATAATATATTTGTATTTTAATAAAAAGCAAAATTGATAAGAACTTTGGCTCAAATATATTTTACTTACTATTGTTATTTTTTCGTAAGATCAAGTAGTCATGTATTACCTCTCAGGGATTTTCCACCTTGACCAGACACTACTCATATTTAGTTTAAATTTGTTTCTATTACTCTTTATGGAAAAATTGTATTTGTGAGGTGGTTTTGTAAGAAAAGAAACAAGTTCTCAGCAGTTGAAGTGCTTGCGTGGCATGCACCAGGACCCTGATTTGAATCTCAGCACCACATACAGATCTAACTGTTGGAAAAACAAGGGCCAGATGAAAAAGATAAAATTGAGTCCCTCTCTCTCTCTTTCACCCTCTCTCTCTTTCTCTCTTTAAAAAAAGAGCTGAGAGCACCCCAATTGTCTCAAAGAATTACTTGTTCTTTGCTAGTGTCACAGATCCATACACCATCACACTTTCCAGTGAAATCTGAATCTCAAAAAGTACAAAAATAATAGGATATTCAGAAATACTATTGGATTTATGATGCCATAACTCTCAAATTCAGATTCTTTCAACACTACAATAACTCATGCAAATACTTAGGGCTTAGACCTGGATAATATTGTCATCAGAAAAGAGACTTGTCACTGGGACTCCTATCCTTATTTTAGGGATATTTTCTAGAAAATTCTCTTTACTATTTTGTTTTCCAACTATTAACTTCCTGCTGTCAGCTTTAAAATAGCACTGCTTCCTTTGAACAGGGAATTCTCTACCAACATTCCGAGGACAGATATGACAGGAAAGAAAGTTAGAATATTTAACATTTTTGTTACTGAATCATTGCAAATTCTAACTGATGAAACATGGTCCAAAGCGCATACAAGTTTCAATTACAGTCACCCTAGCAAGCTTAGATGCGTAATATCATAGACTAATTCTAAATCACTCTCCACTCATGCAGCCAATACACCTCTCTCTTTCTCGCCCTGTCTCTCCCTTTCTCTAAATACATTAGCCTATTAGTGTTAACTGGACCATATATTTCTTGAGCATCTACTGTGAATCGGGTACTAACTTGGCAATGAAGATATAGCATTGAAGGACATGGAGATACAACTATTAATACATATTGCCTATCACTACTTTTATGGGCCAATAAAGCATAAAAAATTACAATATGCATTTTTAATAACTAAAATTTCTTATCACTTGTGTAACAAGATGGAAGATTTGATTTGAAAGCCCTAAGATAGGAATATGGTTGGTTGCATTCTACAGGATGAAGATGGCCCTTTAAAATGAAGTGGAGGGGGTAAAGCAAAAGTAATTGACAATAAAATCAGAGAGGTGATAGTTTTACTAATCTTACAGAATTATATCAGAACCAACATTAATACCCAGAAAACAATATGTATTTTCTACTTTATTTCATTACATTTTAAAAAATAATGGGAATGGTGTGTAAGAAGAGTGAAGAGAGAAAGAATGGTTAATAGGTATAATGGTGCAGCTAGATAGGAGGATTAATTTCTAGTATATTATAGGCTAACAAAGGTTGACAATTATTTTTATTATTACTTCTGCTAGAGATTGAACCCATTGCTTCACATATAGTAAGCATGTGCTGTACCATTGAGCTATACTTCAGCCCTAAAACAATATCATATTCAAAATAGTAAAGAGATTTTGAATGTTGCCAAACAAAGAAATAATGAACATTTGAGGTGGTGAATGTACAGTTAACCTAATCTGATTACTATACACATGCATTGAAACGTTGACTGTACCCCAGAAACATGTACAATTATTATGTGTAAAGTAAAAACAAAAAGTATTTAACAAATTGTTTAAACTTTTCATTTGTGTACCAATACTACTGAGTGAATGAATGTGCCCCAACATTATCAAAAATGCCTAACATATGACTACATGATTTAGAATTAGATTATATTATTTCCTAACCATTCAACCACTATTCCACTTTCCACTATTTAGTTTTTCATCACATTTTCTTTCACCTGGATTAAGCTCATGTTTAAATGTATAAGGCAGCTGATGTTCAGAGTTTAATAATTTTATGTGTGGGTGACAGATAAGGTAAGAGACAGAGTATGAACTGAAGCTAAAGTCAATGACTTTCCTTATGAGTGTTAAATAATTCTTCATTGGCATTCATTTAAACAATATGTCCTCATATTCATTTAAGTCTTTTAAAAGGATCAAAGTAGGTTATGTGCATGTACAAATATGCCACAATGAAGCCCATTATTCTGTGTGGTTAATATGCAGTGAACATTCACTAATATAGAAAAGACAACTATCCTTTCTTTTGATTAATTCATATCAACTCACTGCTTTAATAGTCAAACGAAACACCACGTTAATGGCAACATAAATCATTTTAGTATCTACTTATCTACAATACAGATTGATACTGAAAAATGTGTCTTTGCTTACTGAATGTGATTTTACGTTTAATTATTTTCAATTAAGAATTTAATATTTGGTCTTTCCAGATATGTTACGTTGAACTCCCTCTCCTCACCGTTTACTCATTTGTAATTCTTAAAAAGGCAACTACGGGTCATTAGACTGCAAATTATAGAAAGAAATAAGAAATATTTCTCATTCTACCAAAGTGCATGTTGAAAACAGTTATGCCATAATCTGTAGAAGTACTCAGCTTCAACCAGAGAATATTCCTTTTGGTAATCCCTTGTAATAATATTTGTGTAAGTAATGGCTGCTGAGACCAGTGATGAACATTTGGATCATGACTGAGAAGATGTGACATTTTGAAGTGAATATTTTGGATTCCTTAAGGATTGTGGAATATTTTTTGTAATAATTATGCTATCATCAAGGTATATAAAATAATTTTATTTAATATATTTCACTAATAGAGCTACTACATTGACTAGTTTAGAGGCTATCATTACCAGATAATTCAACTTAGCCTACTTTCTTAATTTCTAAATTATAAAATCAAATGAAATCAAATCAAAATGATGTGCTTTAACAAAAATCAAGTAAGTTCTACACAAGAATATAAACATAAATGTCTTATGAAGTCCATATTATTGAAAATACAATCTCAAAATAATAAATCGTTTTTAAATCTTAAACTCATCCTCAAACTGAAACGAATGCAGATGAATAATCTTTTTTTATTTAGTTTTGTTGTTGTTGCTGTTGAATATGGACTTACAATTAAGGGAGTATCATCAAACAATCAAGAACAAATTTATATCCACAAAGCAAGTCAAGGCTGATGCCATTCAAAGTTTTCCTCCCTTGTGTTCCCCGTAATTCCATGTTTCCCCCAATTAAACCTCTGTGCTAGATGGACTTCTTGTGGAGGTTGGAGGTTCCCCTCTGAGTTGATTCCCCCATACTCCCTCCTCCCTTCAGTGTCCTTGACAGCCTTCCTTTTCCCTCCCCCCTTCCTGTCCCCCCATGTCCCCCAGCATCCTAGGCAAGGTTCCCCTTGTTCATGTAAAAATACAAACATGTTGAGGTTATTATTAGTTTACCAATTTATCATAATGTTTCTGGTTGTATTACACCTTCCACAAATGAGAGAAAACAATTGGCCCTTGAGTCTCTATTGAGATATTTCACTTAGCATAATTTTTTCCATCTTCATCTGTTTGACTGCAAAAGCCATAATATCATTTTCTCTAATAGCCGAGTAGTATTCCATTGTACATATGTACCAAAGTTTTAGAATCCACTCGTCAAGTGAGGAGCATCTGGGTTGGTTCCATAATATAGCTATAGTAAATTGAGCTGCTAAAAACATTGTTGAAGCCATATCTTTGTAATATGCGGATTCTACCTCTTTTGGGAAAATACACAGGAGTGGGATAGCTGGGTCATAAGGTGGTTCCAGCCCTAATTTTTTGAGGCGTCTCCACACTGCTTTGCAGACTGGCTGAACCAGTTTGCAGTCCCACCAGCAATGTGACAGTGTTCCTCTTTTCCCACAGTCCCTCCAGCATCTGTCATTGTTCATATTCTTTATTTTTGGCCACCCTAACAGGAGTGAGGTGGAATCTCAGTGAAATTTTGATTTGCATTTCTCTTATTGCTAATGATGTAGAGTATTTTCTCATATATTTAAGGACTTTTTGGTATTCCTCACCTGAGAAGTTTCCTTTAAGTTATGTAGACCATTTAATGATTGGATTATTTGAGATTTTGGTGTTTAGTTTTTTTTTGTTCTGTATATATTCTGGATATTGCCCTCTCTCCAAGGTGTAGCAGTCAAAGATTTTCTCCCATTCTGTAGGATCTCTCTTGACACTCTTGACTCATTCTTTAGCTGTGCAAAATCTTATTAGTTCAATTGCATCTCTTTCATTTATTCTTGACTTTACTGCTTGCACCATGGGAGTTTTGTTAAGGAAGGTGGCACTGACCCCAATGTCCCGTAATCTTAATCCTACTTTTTTTTCAAGTAAATTTAAAGTTGCTGGTTTACTATCCAGATCTTTGACCTATTTTGATTTAACTTTTGTGTAGGGTGAAAGGTAAAGATTCAATTTCAGTTACCTACATATGGCTGTCCAATTTGTCCAATGCTATTTGTTGAACAAGTTCTTTTTTCCAACACTATGTTTTTGCTCCCTTTATCAATCATCAGATAGTTAAAGGTATGGGGATTCATCTCATAATACTCTATTCTATTCAATTGGTTTTCAGTTCTGTTTTGATACCAGTATCATGTTGTTTATGTTACTATAGTCTTGTAGTATAATTTCAGGTCAGGAATTGAGATACCACCTGCTTCCTCCTTCGTGCTGAGTAATGTTTTGGGTAATCTGGGTCTTCTGTTATTCCATACGAAGTTGAGAATTGCTTTTTCTGTATCTGTGAAGAATGACATTGGTATCTTGATGGGGAATGCCTTAAATCTATATAGGGCTTTAGGTAAAATGGCCATTTTGATTATATTGATTCTTCCTAACCATGAACATGGAATGTTTTTCCATCTACTAAGGTCTTCTGCAATTTCTTTTCATAATGTTTGATAATTTTCATTGTAAAAGTCCTTAATATCTTTTGGTATATTTATGCCCACATATTTTAATTCTTTGGAGGAGATGGTGAATAGGACAGATTTCCTGATTTCTTCTGTGCACTTGTTGCTGGAGTAAAGGAAAGCTAGTGATTTATTGGTGTTGATTTTTATAGCCAGCCACTTTGTTGAAATTGCTCATAAGCTCTAGAAGTCTTCTGGATAGAGTTTATTGGGTCTCGTAGGTATAGAATTATGTCGTCTGCAAATAGGGACAACTTAACTTCCTCTTTTCCTATTCGAATTCCTTTGATTTCCTTCTCTTGTCTGATAGCTCTGGCAAGGGTTTCAAAGACTATATTGAATAACAGTGGAGAAAGTGGACAACCTTGTCTTGTTCCGGAATTCAGTGGAAATGCTTTTGGTCTTTCTCCATTGAGCATAATGTTGGTTATGTGTCTGTCATAAATGGATCTTACATAGTTAAAGAATCTTCTTTTGATCCCTATCTTCTCAAGGGTTTTGAACATAAAGAGATGATGAATTTTATTAAAGGCCTTTTCTGCATCAATTGAGATGATTATATGATTTTATTTTTAATTCTGTTTAATTGGTGAATTACAGTTATTGATTTGCATATGTTGAACCATCCCTGTTTTCCTGGAATGAAGCCCACTCGATCATGATGGATTATGTTTTTAACATATTTTTTTATTCGATTAGCTATAATTTTATTTAGGATTTTTGCATCTATGTTCTTCAGTGAAATTTGTCTGTAGTTTTCTTTTCTTGATGTGTCCTTGTTGGATTTAGGTATCAGTGTAATATTTGCTTCATAAAAACTGTTTGGGAGTGCTCCCACACTTTCAATTTCATGGAAGAGCTTATGGAGGATCAGCATTAAACTTCTGTGAAAATTTGTTAGAATTCTGAAGTATATCCATCCAGTCCTGGGCTTTTCTTTTTTGGAAGACCTTTGATTGCTGCTTCAATTTCGCTACCTGAGATAGGTTGTTTTAGGTTTTCAATGTCCTCCAGTTTTAATGTGGGCACTTTGTATGTGGCCAAGTATCTGTTCATATCCTCCAGATTATCAAACTTGACAAAATATATATTTTCAAAATAAGTTCCTATAATCTTTTGGATTTTGATTGAGTCTGTATCTCCATTTTAATCTTTGATTTTGTTGATTTGCTTCACTGTATTCTTCCTCTTGGTGAGGCTGGCAAGGAGTCTGTTGATCCTGTTTGTTTATTTTCAAAGAACCAACTCTTTGTTTTGTTGATAATTTGTATTTTTTGTTCTTAATTTCATTGATTTCAGCTTTCATTCTAGTTATATTCTGTCTTCTATTAGCTTTTGGATTGGATTGTTCCTCTTTTTGCAGGCATAAGTTGTATCATAAGACTATTTATTTGGGCTCTTTCCTGATTTTTGATGTATGTAGTCAGTGCTAAAAATTTACCTCTTAAGAATGCCTTCATACTATCCCAGAGATTTCGATATGTTGTTTCCTTATTATCATTCATTTCCAGGAATTTATTGATATCTACTCTCATTGCTTCTTTTATCCATCCTTTGTTTAAGAGGGTATTATTCAATTTCCAAGTATTCGAATAATTTCTGTCGTTTTTCTTGTTGTTGATTGCTGAGATCATAGCATTGTGGACTGACAAGATACATGAGACTATATCAACTTTTGGTATTTGTTAAGGTTAGCTCAGTGAGAATGCTATGTCCAATTAAACTTATGACATTTTGGTATTAGCATCCGCCATGTCTTTTTTTTTTAAAGGGTGGAAAATCAGAAAAACAATTTATTAATAGGGATTTCTTTCCTCTTACAACATTTTATTATTTACTTAACATATATTACTTTTATATATTTATAGGGTGCACTGAGATATTTCAATATGTGCATATAATATGTACTGATATAATCAGGACAAGTAGCCTTTCCATATCATCATCATTTCTTTAAGCTTGTACCCTTGGAGTTACTCTCTTTTAGTTCTGCATGAACTATATAATAGGTTACTTTGAACTATCATCACTTTACTGTGCTGTAGAACACTGCAATGTGTTCCTTCTATGTGTGTTTTGGTAACTATGATTCAACCTCTCTCTTTCCCCTTCTTCTTACCTTTTCTAGCCTCTAGTAATTATTACTTTGTTATTATATTCTCTCTTTATTTTTAAAGAGAGAGAAAGATAATTTTATTTATTAATCTATTTTTGTTTCTCAGACACTTAGATGTGTATGTGGTGCTCGGGTTCTATGTGTGTTTTGGTAACTATGATTCAACCTCTCTCTTTCCCCTTCTTCTTACCTTTCCTAGCCTCTAGTAATTATTACTTTGTTATTATATTCTCTCTTTATTTTTAAAGAGAGAGAAAGATAATTTTATTTATTAATCTATTTTTGTTTCTCAGACACTTAGATGTGTATGTGGTGCTGGGGTTCTATGTGTGTTTTGGTAACTATGATTCAACCTCTCTCTTTCCCCTTCTTCTTACCTTTCCTAGCCTCTAGTAATTATTACTTTGTTATTATATTCTCTCTTTATTTTTAAAGAGAGAAAAAGATAATTTTATTTATTAATCTATTTTTGTTTCTCAGACACTTAGATGTGTATGTGGTGCTGGGGTTTATACCCAGGTCCTTGTGCATGCCAGGCAAGCACTCCAAAGGCTGAGCCAAGCCTAGCCCCTGTATTCTCTTTTTGGGATTAAGTTTTTTATTTGAGAGGTGTGGCGGGCGGCACCCAGGGGCCCACGCCACGCAGGCAGCTTTAAGATGGCGGCTGGCAGCTGGCCAAGCCAAGTCAGCTGACCTCGTGCTGTTCCTGGTTCGTATGCTTG